>CM034156.1:433792445-433852556 GCA_019776745.2 Taxus chinensis | reverse complement strand
ACTCACCTGAGGTGTATGCAGGCACCAAGCCCCTTTTTATGTGAGCCATGTAATAATGTTTTCCATTAATGGAGGAAATACGTGCAAACACAGGAATACATGCATTCATTCTAGCACAAAAGTAAAAACACTAGTTCTAGGAATATATACACAATGAAAATAACATAAGAATTATTGACAATATGAAAGAATCAGATCTGAACCATGAGAAAAATGAAGAGCACTAGGGTTTGAACCCATAAACACAAATATTTAGAATAACCCTTTATATATTGGTTAGAAAATGTTTACAGTAGCCAAATTACATAAAAAAGGTTCAATAACAGATGAGTTACATTATTTTACCATTAGCATCCTACCCTCCCCATGGATCTGATCTAGAAACCCTATATTACCCTCTAGAACCATTACATATTCCCTTTCTGTAGAACTGCACCACACATATGCACACACACTCAACCTCATTTCCTAGATCCAAATGCCTCCTTAAATAGGAAAGGAGCTCACCTAATCATAAATCTAGAAGGAAACCCGCATTCAAAATTTCATCATATTCTGTTATACTTGAGTGTCCAAACCATGCAGATGCTAGCTAGCCATAACAACATCCACTTTTCAGCCCGTAACCATAATGATTCCCTGGAATATTCTTTTCTTGAGCTTCAAGTCTCCATGTAACAACCTTGTCATCATTATTCCTACCTGTAGATTCACATGTTTTGCATGTGATACCATTCTTTAACCAAAATGTGACTAAGTCCTTAAACCCTTTCCTTCTCCCACACGCAAACCTACCTCTCCTCGAGCGCGTTCACTCACGCACTTTTCTCCATAGTGCCTTCTGTTCACACTCATCCTCTGCTTTATGACTTAGTCATTTTATGGGTTGAATATTTATTCTAACATCAAATCCTCCCTATATTTATGTAGTTGATACCGATGGATCACATTATTCGTCGCACTATGGTTACTCTCTCAATGTACCTAACATATTTCTTTGTTTTAGAACTATCATGTATGATATTCTTCTCATTTAAACTAGTAAAGTTCATTTACTATTATAAAGGGAGGTAAATGTAATTTATTTGATTCTCCCTTATGTTTCTATGTCATGTCACATATATCTTTGGCCTTTGTAATTTACTATTTTATTTTTTTGACATTTGTACTAGGACCGTACGGTTTGGTCAAGATTGTATTACAACCTTGACTTAAGTTGCATAGTGTTGGCCCCTTCCACTTTTGGTTAATTTATGCTCGTTGCATCTTTTTATCACTCTTTTATCTTTTAGGAATTTTGTTTCGGGTCAGCTGTTCACACTACTAGTATTTAAATTTCAAAGTAAAGGAATCCTATATATACAATTTTATTCTAAACATTTATTATTTAGTAAAAACTTTTCTATTTTCCACCTATTAACATAAAAAATTAAAATTTACTAATACATACTACATATCACAACACAAAAGGGCATAATTATAATTTTCACATCTACATACAAAGGTTTTAATAGGGATAAAGTATTATATCCCGCTATCGGTATGGAAATACAAGGGAAAATATAGGTCATGGGTTTTAGTTGCACGCACACTTACACAAAACACTAGGAGAACTACATTGAGTATAAAATGTAGTGAAACACTCAATGAAACACACCTAGGGTGACCATCAAGGTTAATATAACTCAAGCACATTCATGTTTTATTTTTGATCCAATGTGTGCTTGAGGTTTTCATAGAAAGATAGAGTTTTTTATAGGTATAAGTGTGAACTATAGGGTTGTAGTAAAATTCAAAGATATCAAAGTGCAACATAAGTGATGAAAAAGTGATATAAGAGAAATTAGGATCCCACCACATGCATGTTTAAAATTTTATAGTTCAATATATAGTAGAGTAGTGTAGTGCCCACATTTTACACACATAATTACAATAGTAAAATACCAGGATAATTTTTTTTTTTGACTTACATTGCTCACTACACACAACACAGCAAGGGCTCCAAGTATAAAAACTTGACTCGCATATGACAATCACATAATTCATTGACTCACATAGACACATGAAAACAACATAGGAATGTTGATGCCACACTTTTCTCAATGAATGGTTACTAGTAATGACCCAACCACAAGAAAAATGACTTCAAGAATGGCGAACCCACAACACATCATTTCTTTAATTGTATTTTAGTTGTGATTAACACTCCAAGAACATTATTGTGCAAGGATAAATTTCCCGATTGTCCACCTATAGATTATTGAGTTCTTTCTGTGGTTAAATTACCATTCAAACCTTTTAAGTGGGCTTCATATTCTTTACAAAATTTTCCATAACTTACACACTTATTTGGCATAATTCAAATGCATATAAAGTACTTAATTATCTTTTTCTTATGTTAAGAATATTCTTCTTGAACATATATTCACTGTCTACCCTTTTTTATTTACTCTTACAACTCAAGTGAATGAGACTTGGTGTCCATATAGGGATATTAGGATTTAACGGAGATTTAAATACAAGATAGCTTTTTACCACAAAACATTCCTCGATCACGGTATAGTTATTTCCCTACCATAGTTATTCTAATTTAATGACTTGTGGAATTCCATTTTGATTTATATATGTATTTTTTTTTTCTCGAAGGTAGAACACACCAAGGCAATTCATATTCTTTGAAACAAAATAATATATTTAATTGAGATATAAGGTCTCCAAGAGTGGCATTATTCCTAACCTCAAATCTCGTTTTTACTCTTATATGCTTTATTTTCTACGTCACATTATGGTCTTATTATTAGCATTGTCTTGAAAAAGGAGTTACAAAGTGTTTCTCTAACCTCTTAAAGACATAAATGATTAGAAGACTTGAAGCTACACACGAATCCTAAGTTAACATCCAAATCAATTGAGGTTTAGATTAATTCCAACTTCACCTAAGGGTCTACCCCTCAACTATATATGAGTTTTAAGCGAGAGGACATATTTATGATGAACCACCTTCAAGAAAGGACCAAGGTGTTATGTTGAGAGAAACCAAGGTAACACATTTAGCTGAGCGGAGCTAAGGAGTTCATTAACAAGAGTTTAAGACCTAGAACAACTAAGTCACAACCTTCATCTATGTCATCTGGATCCAATAGGGTTTTCACTTGATGAAGAACTTTAATTTTAAATCTATCTTCAGATGAAAAGGTAGTCCGCTAGGCTACGAAGGAGGAGTCAGCTCTACATACTCCAAGAAAAGTTTGGCTGTGTCACTCCTATCAGACAGGTTTATGACAATGTCACTAAACATACTGACTAAGACGATAAGCCCATTCTCGGGCTCTGATTTGCCTAAATTAGGACGTTCCATCGAGTGCAAAGTTTAAGTCCATTCTACAGTTTTCAATGTCTTCTACAGTAAGGAGTATCACACATGAAAACAAGTTAGGCTCCGACATTAAACAAGGGTAGAGTGTTTCGATGAAATCTCTTTATTACATTTACAAAGTATGAATGCACAAGATGACTCGTTAACCATTTATTGAACACTAAATATGCACTACAAGATATTACTTCAAATTCATTTACCTTATATAAATATCAAACCTTTTTACCATGTGTACTATGAATCAAATTGAACCTATGATTAAATACACATTTCCTAGATATCCCTAAAACTAGCATCTCACACATATTAGCAAATTATCAAATATAACCTTCTGTGACATGAGGATACATCATACATTTATTCATTTAACAATGAACTATATAAATTAAAATGATAATTAATGAATTACACATCACCTTTTCATCATCATTATTTCAACCTATAAAACCATGTGAGCATGAAATCAGTGATAGATCACTGGCATGGCATCCACCCTAATCTAACATAATTATCATTTTTTAGTTTCCCATTTACATATGATAATAATTACAATTTGCAATCGAAATAAAAGGTTTAGAGACATGTATTCATTACATTTAATTTTACTTCATTTTGTAACCCAGGAGAGAGAAAGAGAAGAGAAGAGAGAGAAAACACCATTTGTCAAAATTTCTATTTCACACAACAAGTTACCCTATATAGTTTTAAACAGTTCTTTACATGTGTCAAAAGTATCTATGGTGGTTTGGCAACCCGACGAGGGTCCCACAACTTTATATTTTTACATTTTCTTACTAGCTACAGAAATGTTCAAACGGGCTCGGAGGCTAATAAACTGCTTCCAAAAGTTGTCTTCTGATGAGAACACACACACTGATTAAATTTATATGTGTCCACCTATATATCAGGAGTTCATAGCAATTGATAGAATTTTGAAATAGTGAACGGTTTACGTTTGGCGGCTAGTTTTTCGGGGCCACTGGTCGTAGTTGACCCAGTTGCAAATGAACAAAAGTTAGCTCGAGGGCTCAGAAAACCACGTCCAAAATTAATGTTTGATGGATGAACATGCAACAAGAAACATCCTACAAATTTCTCTATAGACGGAGAATTCAACAGAGTTGACGGAATTCAAAACTAGAAAACAGTCTTCAAACGGAAACAAGTTTTCTGAAGCCACCGGTCCTAATTGGTCCAGTTTGACCTTGTCAAACTGTGGCCAGAGGCCTACAAAATGTTGTCGTCAAAATATCCAGAAAAGTGTTTTTCCCTAGACTGAAATTTCCATGCAATTGTCTAGTAAGAACACTAGAGGTTTGTGAAGGAGAAAATAATTTCTCTATCCAAGTTTCAAATGGCGGTTCAAAACGAAAGTCAACTTTCTAGATTTAACAACTTCCTACCACTACAAAACAATGTAACAAGGCTCCTATAAGAGCGTCAAAAAGATCACATATGTTCGTTCAGGGTCAATCTAGAGGTCAAGGTGACTCCTCACAAATAAGGTACACAAATGAAGCTTAACATCTCATTTTCAGAGTTATGAAGGGTACTAAATGAGTCTCCAAAAAATGCAAAAAATAACTATTTAAATAGGGAGATGGTCAACATTATTACAGGAAAGTCAATCTCATCTTATTGATAAAACAATATTGAAGTGATCTAGTTGAGTAGGAGTTTTTCTAAATCACCTCAGAATGAGGGTTGAAGTTCATGGTTTAATACAAAAGCATTATTTTGATTTTTTTTGTGAGTTACGATACGACAATTTATTGTTTTGCAACAAGTTAAAATAAAACAATTAAAAGTATTATAATCCTAATATTTTAAAAATTATATTAATTTGCAAATGAAAACTAAAGTACGAGAGTTATGAGAGATGAGGGGAGGTGAACCATGCCTAGAAATGAACTGGCGAGGCAGAAGTCGAGGAGTTGACATCACACCGATTGATTTCACTGGCTTGCAACCACGGAAGGAAAACCCAAAAATAGCATCCAAAATAATGTCAAAATCAGTGGCCAGTTCTGTTGGAAAATCCTCTGGTGGCAAGAAAGGAATAAAAAGTGCATCCAGCTGAGTAACAAGCCCATGGTAAAGAGGCTTATTAGTGTGTTTGGGATAGCAAACAAATGCCATGTATCCAATATGATAAAGGTGGTGTGTATCCACCAGTCCATCACCACCATTGTTGTCAGGCCCATAAATAATTAGCACCCAACTGTACTCATTCATTATGTAAACATTTGCTATGGATGTTGCAACAATGAGGCCTACAAGCTCCATCGACTGGTCTACACTAAATCCAAGAGAAAAAGAATCATCTAATTGTTTTCACGTTAATACCCTCATTAGTCTTCTTCTCTATTTAGAAAAATATGCGATAGAGTTGAACCTGGTAATGTGGATGCTCCCATTCACCAAAGTCTCATCCTTTTCTATCACATTGTCAGCTCTTAGTCCAAGGTCTCCATTGTGGATGATGGGAGTTCATCAACATGAGGTAAGGTTGAGGGAAAAATTTAAAACTCTAATTTCTGTTATGATTCTAGCCAAAAATCGATGCAATCTCAAGCTATTTTTTTGTATGGGAAAGGAGATACTAGATGGAGAAGAAGATTTGGCACTAAAAATACTGATTGAATTCACTTGAAAGCTACTATAGCCTTAAAAATGCATTTTGAGAGAACCTTGTAGTAGTTCTAGTCCACGAATCGACATTCCTCTCTAGAATTTTTGGCTAATAGGTTACTTGTCTTTCGAAAGCTTCCACAAGTTGCAGGCAGATCTTCCAGGGCACTTACAACTATAAAATCTGCAAAAAAATCCCATTTCAGCACTCACTGGGGGGGAAACTGACAATATAAACAAATTTTCATTATGCTTAGGTGGACGTTCATATCCTGTTCCGGAGTTCATATTTTGGCACAGGCCAGGAGTGCGCTGGTAAATGTAAACTCATCAGGTTGGAGACCTGTTTATTGTATGGATGAAATGGTGAAACTGTCTCTTGAGGAAACCCATGCATTCCATGCATAGCCAAAATACTCCATGAGAGGCTATCTCCCTCTTTCATTTAGTCAAACACTATAACAACATCAAATAAACAAAACCACGATAGGATAAAGAAAATATTTTGATAGACAAACTATCTTTTTTCAGATGCAAATACAGATCCATGTTAGTTAAATTTGTGAAAAGTGATGTGACAAGACATTAGAGTTGTCATGTGCAGGCAAGTCTAACCCACAATAAAGTGATTTTGGGTGGCTAAAAGTGAGAGCTACATTTGACGTAGTCTTAAATTTGTTGTCGCTGCAACTATCCAATTACTGCTAAAATTTACAACTTTATTTGGGGTTCCACACAACATAGAAGTGAAAGAGATAAGAATTGGAAGGACATCAGCGGATTAGTAGGAAAAATCCACATTCCATGTCATTATCATCTCCACAAAATGCTCCATTCAACACGCAACCATCTTTTAATTTAACATTTTAATTTTAATTTTTTAATTTTTTTAATGTTAATGAGGGTTCCAGCCTGGTCGTTGTTTTGGATACTAATAAATATGATTTCATTAATTTATGCATGGGGCAGACAAGTCGGAAAGGTTTTAGGATGCATGTGTCCTAACTACACTCCAGTCCCTATGTTCCACCAAACACACCCCTTTTTTTATTATTATTATTGCTATTTTTATAATTTTTTTACTTTAAGAGGGGCACTACAAGTAGGACCTTTCCCTAATCGATACAATTTTCCCCTACACATTTAGATGGATAATAGTTGATTTAAGAACATTCCAAGTTTAGTACCCATTCAAAATTTACAATTTTTTTTCAAAAGTCATCTTGAATCAGCTAGGTCACCTCTTGAACCCTAATTTCACTCATTATTGATTTATTAGTTAACATGCTTTCAATACTCTAGTTTCCATTACACTATTAACTGAATGTGATCCGAATTAAACAATTCATTGTAACAATTATTCAACTCTATATAAATTAATTATATAACACTACTTAATTAATTTAAGGTTGATACTGGCCCAATTGAATAACCAATTACAAATAGTCTTTTGGGGCATAACAAACCAATGCAATGTACACCCCTCTTCATTGATATAAATTGAGAACCCATTAATCAAATCTCCTATCCACAAAAAACTCCTTAAATCTATTCAAAGATAACCTATTTCTGCCTACATTGCTTTCACGCACATTGCAAGAATCACACCTTCTATTTTTTGTGAAGGCTATACCCACCCTACCCTTCATATCAAACATTTTGGTAAGCTTTATAAGGATTGGGTAAAATATAATTCTTATGGAGCTACCAATATTTTAGCCAAAACCCTTACAAGATATGCTCTATATTAATATCAAACTCTTTCAACCAACTCTATTGTTGATATCAGAATCCTAGTTAATTTTTTTAAAAATGAATTCCAATACCATGATCTTCATGAAAATTATAGAAATTATTTCATTAATTTCCAATAATATGATAATTAATCTACATAATATTTCATCAAAAGATGGAAAACCTTATCCACTAAGGTTGAGAAACACATGTTTGATGAGACTCTATTTTAAATTTTTCTTAGAGCCCTCAAGCCTCACCTTAAATAAAAGTTTAGATCCTTTTCTCCTACCATATTTGAAGAAAAATTTGAGCATTTTAAATTACAAGACCATCTCATGAAGGAATTTGAATAGAATTCCCCTTAGAAACTACTTTCCAAGAATGTATATGTTCTCATGCATCCTAGAAACAATAATTCCACTGATGATAGAGTCACATATACTCTTCCTTAAGACACCTCTTCTCATAGGAACATCATAGAATTGATCTTACAACTCCTAAACCATATCTATTCTCACTCACATTATTCTTCCTTAACATACTATCACTAACCTTTTTCTAATGAGGATTTGAGATGACATTTACCCCAACCATTTACTATAGTTGTAGACCCCTCTCAACCTCTTCCTTAATGGCATGATGAAATTAAATTTTGTTGGTGGCATACCAATTTTGATTAATCCTATGAAAATTATAGTGTTATTTTATCCTTTTCTTATAACTTTCTCATTGGTTCTAGATTTGATCGCAAATCCATCACTTAAGAAAGGTTAGATGAAGCTATTAATAAATGTGGCAAAGCCCAATAACATGATCGGCATGAGGAAGTTCATTAAACCAATTAACATCTTAAAGTATATAATGACCCACTTCATAATCACTCTAAATTTGAACAACCCAATTAGATCCTACTCAAAACAATAATTCATCCATTAATGTTATTGATACCTTATATCCTTCCACTAATACATCTACATAAAACACAATTAACATACAAGGCACCAAACACATTATTACTTATATTAATCCTATATATCCTTCTTTTTCTTACTTAGAAACTTACATAACCATATATCCATGTTCTCGAAGCCATAAATCGGTTTCATAAGCATAAAATACCCAATATATTTTACAAATCAATGCCATTGGCCCTTATGTAAATCCTTATGCATGGCTGATCCTATCTATATCTCCCTCAGTTTCATTAGATTTTATTGACCCCTATTCACCTACACAACTAATACCATATGATCTTATCCATTTTAATCCTTATATAATTATCCCCTATGAATAATCTTCTACCATGGATATAAAAATTAAAAAATAATAAAACTCTTGAGCGATCTACAAGTCCCACACCTTCAAAACCTCTTCAAATTGGTATCCCATAGGTTCAAACAACTGCATTGTGTAGCCTTAAATATTGGGACCCCCTTACAAAATTATTTATCCTCCTAATATAAATTCCATTTCTTGAGCTGATTTTTACCTCACTTAAGCATCATGAATACCTCATATCAACACTCTTCAATATCAAGATTCCTCTTCTACTAGCTTTGGAGCATGATCCTACCTTGCATGGTAAAAAAAAGAGTATCATATTCCAATTTAAATATATATACATTCAAACCAATATTTCTATTAATATTTCTTCATGCATTTACTTCCCTCTTGATTCAATGATTCTTGATGTTCTCTTTCATGTAGATGATCCTCCCCTATTTATTTCCATTCAAATTAGCCACACTATGGTCAAGTGAGGCCTCATAGATGAAGGTTTTGGTACTTGTGTTACTTATTTCGATTTCAAAAATATATTTGGATATTATATCAAAAATATTAAGTCCACTAAGAGAAAATGTCAAGGTTATAACCAGCGAAAAATTCCCCCATGGGTTTCCTATGGTTACCTATTAGCTTGCCTCCTTACATTGTTCATGTCCAAGTAATATCTTCAACTTCCCCTTGTCTTATAACATGTTTCTAGGTTAAATGTAGACCCATTGAATTGACACAACCACATAACCCACCTACCAATGTGTTAAGTTTGTACACCTAGGCACCATGTATAAAGTACAAGGTACTATTAATCCTCAGAACTTTCACCTCTTCCAACAATGCGGGACATTAAAAATTCCCACTCTTGAGGAACTTCCTATAATCCCATTTAGACAATAATTATCCTATGTATTCCCTCCATGGCTATAATGGTCATCTCAAGGTCATCGACCATACTCTGCCCAACCTTTTTGACTTGGAAAATGATGAACATGATGAAATAAATCTTAAGATTTACACTTATGACCATCCTAAAGTTTTTATCTCTTAGTTACCTCCTACCGTATATCCTAGCTCTTGAAATAATACTATTGATACAATTGATATCCCTATTAATCACACTTGATGTATCCACATATAAAGCATCTCATTCATCTTGAGAATATCATTAATTCATGTGTTATTGACATTTTCATGCCTAAATATGATGATGGATACACCCTGGATGACCTTATATTACTAATTTATTCCCAAGTTAAGAATGTGGAGATCTTTTGATATCAAGAATCACTATAATCTAATTTGAACCTTTGCATTAACATTATCAATGTCTCCTCACAAGATGATTATTATAACTTTGACCATAAGGATAATGATTTGATGGATTACACCCCTCTGATTACTGACTAGGTGCCTGAACCATGATTTTCTCCTCTAGTTAACTCTTCATCCACCCTATCTCTTGTGAAATATTCATCTCCTACTCCTCCAAATGTCACTATGGATGTACCTTCTAAGATATTTCCCTCGTCTTTTCTTTCCATTATGCTTCTAACTGACTTGAGGTTGAGCCATACCACACATGGCATGAGCATCTAGGGCATGCTTTTTAGAGATCAGTGATTATAGATGACATATGAATAATCTTGAAGTGAAGGTTAGGTGATATCTATAAATTAAATCCAAATGACCATTTTCTTTTGTAATAATCTATTATTCTCATCATATATTTTTTTCTCACACCAATGAAACTTGTTGGGTTATCCAACACAAACATCAAGCTTGATAACCTTCAAATCATGATCCTCATAGGATATACCACTCTTATACATCAATTCAACCTACTTCCATTACATCATCTAGCTCTCAACCTACTCACACTCCCCCCATCCCTCCCTTAATGATATCCACCATGAATTTCTCACATGGATCTCATAAAAAATTGGCAATCTTTTATTTGTCACGTTGTTAGAAGCCCATTGTAGGATTAACACCATTATGTATAACTTATAATATCTGATGATTCATACTCAAAATCATATTATACACCAAGTATCTAATATTATAGTCAGTGCATGTTAATATTTTGCACATCATCATTTATTTGTTTGACTTATTTCATCTCTCTAATTTACGTATTGTGTAGGTCTATATGGCCATTGTCTCCTCACTTGGATACTTTGGTAATAAATTTTTCTTTTTATCTTGTTTGGGTTTATCCTTTCTTCTTCATTTTTTCCATCTTTCTCGCATTTATGCTTCATGTTTATGTCTCTACAGCCATTGTCTTCTAACTTCAATACTTTGGTAAACTCTCTATCACCTCTCACTTGGTTTTATCTCTCATTAGTTGGTTTATCCCTCTCATTAGTTCCCATCCCATTAATCTAATAATTCATCTCTTACAACACATATTACACACATTATCATCACTTTTTAAAGCCTTATATTAATTCCTTTTATTATCCATAAATATTCACACATTTGTAAGAATATGGAATTATAAAAGCAATCATTCATCAAAATCAAAACTAAAAATACGTAACATAATAATTTTTTTTATCTCATACATATATATCAACTCAATAATTTATTCACCATCATATTAAAAAATATATGCATCATAAAAAGGGCATCCCCGTCCCTCGAGCATCTCCTTCCTTAGCTGGAGGTCACATAATGCTCTAAGTTAATGGTGTATGAATCATATCTCATGGTGATAGTTCTAATGATGTGACTCTATATCAATAATCCATAACCTCTCCATCTACTCTCATTTTCTTCACCTATAACTATGAAATTTATGTTGCATATATAACCTAACAGGTGGTTGGCACATATACATATGAAATCAATGTAACTTACTCATGGGATTGTGTTGCATGTGCCTAGAGGAGTCCCTAGAATAATGTTATTATATCTCCAAATTACATGGATTCTTGGATTCCTTGGTGCCTCTACATATCACAAGTTTCCTCTCCCACAATTCTAAAAGAACTCATTGCATCCCCACCATTGCTTATATTGGATCCTCCATCACTAAGGTATTGGTTACATCTAGTACACCATTCAAAATTTCATGGTGTGGAACCTCAATTAGATATTTTCTCTTAGTTGTGGTCTGATCTACAATCATAAACATATAACTCACTATATATATATATATATATATATAATATATATATATATATATATATACTCTATCATAAAATAGTAAATTAACATAAGTAACTTTGATGCTCACCTAGTTGACCAAATAACTCTACCATGACTACCCCATCTACTCGGCCTCCCAACAATGCCTTGTAATCATCATTTCTTGATGGTGGATTCCCATTACTTGTTCCCACCTATATTAAGACACCAAAATAATCATTGGAATCCTCTAAGATCTTAATATCTAACATGGATGTTACAGAATGTGTTTTTTTTGGTTATGGAGCCTATTTTCATGTGTGAAAGTGTTGAAGACTGTACACTTTCCATAGTTGCCTCGCTAGGGTTTGAGGCCGAGCCAGGGACGACAACCCCCGGTAGCAGGGGTTCGGGGGTGCAACCCCCAAAATATTTTTTTGTCCTCGAAACAAAACATGCTTGATATACTAAGAAATTTGTTTTTTCTCATATGGGCAGAATTTTTTGATCCACATGTTTATGGGATGGTTTTAGCACATGGTTTTGATACCCACAGTTTTGTAAAACTACTTAAGCAGTTGTCTACTTATGTGGTTTTGTGCATATGGTAGGGATAATGTAACATTGCATATGTGTATGAATTTGGGTGTGAATTCTATAGAGTTTGTTTTGGCACATGGGATGGTTTTGGCACATGGTTTTGATACCCACGGTTTTGTAAAACTACTTAAGTAGTTGTCTACTTATGTGGTTTTGTGCATATGGTAGGGATAATGTAACATTGCATATGTGTATGAATTTGGGTGTGAATTCTATAGAGTTTGTTGAACATAGCTCCAAACAGATTTGGGTATTGTATTGAGAGAGTGGTGGCTTGTAATAAAATCTAAACAAGTGATTCTTAGTGGACGTAGCCCAAATTGGGTGAACCAAGTTAAATACTGTCTCTTTGTGTTGTGTTATTTTTATTCTGCACTTTCATTTCAGATCTGTTATATTTTCTACATACTAGTTTCTATTGTTTTGATTGTGTGAGGGACTCATCCAAATATTTTATCCCTTATTTCCTAACAATTGGTATCAAAGAGATGTTTGGTTTGTTGAAGTGTTGAATCATAGGGAAAGTTTTAGCTTGAGTGGGAGCTATGGAAGATGATGGAAGATCAAGGGTTGATAAATTCAACGGGTAGAATTTCAGTCTTTGGAAGATGCGGATGGAAGATTACCTTTATCAGAAGGATCTTTATACTCTGTTATCGGAGAAGGTGAAAAAACCCTTGAGCATGATGGATATGGAATGGGATTTTCTGGATAGGAAGGCACTTGGGACAATCCGGCTGTGTCTTGCATCTTCAATATTATTTAATGTTTCAAAGGAAAAGACTACAAAAGAACTAATGGATGCATTAGGGAAGTTGTATGAAAAACCCTCTACCTCTAATAAGATATTTTTAATGAAAAAATTATCTAATATGAAGATGTCTTAGAATGGTTCAGTAGAAGATCATTTAAATGATTTTAATATGGTTGTAAATATGCTAGCTTCAGTTACAATAAAATTTGATGAAGAAGTTAGGGATTTATTAATTCTGTGCTCTTTACCTGAGAGTTGGAATAGCCTGGTAATGGTGGTAAGCAAATTGATTCCAGCTAACTCAAAGTTGAAGTTTGAGGATGTTGTAGGGGTGATTCTAAGTGAGGAAATGTGAAGAAAAAGTTCTGGGGAATCTTCTACTTCAGTGAATGCTTTGACAGTGGAATCTAGAGGGAGACAGAAGAATAACAGAAGCCGTGAAAAATTGAAAGATTAAGAAAGGTCAAAATCCAAAAGCAAGATAGTATGATGGCACTATGGAAAGTTTGGGCATGCAAAGAAGGACTTTCGGGAGCTTTGGGACAAGAAGAAACAACAGGAAGAAAATAAGGAGGTAAATGTGGCAACGGGTAATGTATGTCAGAATGTTTTGATTCTTTCTTTGCACAATATTATTGAATCTTGGGTTTTAGATTCAGGGGCTTCTTTCCATGCTACTCCATGTAGGAATTATTTTGTTTATTATGTTCAAGGGGATTTTGGGCATGTTTTTCTTGGTGATGATGAGCCTTGCAGTATAGTTGGAAAAGGATCTGTTTGTGTTAAGATGCAGAATGGGAATACATGGCTATTGAAGGATGTCAGACATGTGTCCTACTTTAAAATGAAATATGATATCGGTAGGCCAGTTGGGAAGTGATAGTTATACTGTGATTTTTACATCAGACTCTTGGAAGGTTACCAAAGGTGCTCTTGTGGTGGCAACAGGTAAGACGGTTGGAACCTTGCATTTAACCACTTATAGCACTAAAGATTGTAATCTTGTGGCTTCAGAAGTAGATACAACATTGTGGCACTATAGGCTCAGTCATATGAGCCATAAGGGCATGGAGATCATAAAGAAGGATTTTCCTGGATATACAGAAATAGGTTTGGAGTTTTGTGAGGACTGCATATATGGGAAATATAAGCGAGTAAGGTTTCTCAAGGTTGGACCTACAAAGAAAGAGAGTAAGTTAGAGCTGGTGCATTCTGATGTGTGGGGGTCGGCTCAGGTATCATCTCTTAGGGGTTCAAGTTATTATGTTACTTTTATTGATGATGCAACAAGGAAATTTTAGGTTTATTTTATTAGAAACAAATATGATGTATTTGACACTTTTGTTAAATGGAAAGCCCTTGGTAGAGAATGAAACAGGTCTTAAGCTAAAATGTTTCATGTCAGATAATGGAGGATAGTATTGCAGCAATGAATTTGATGATTACTATTCTAAGAATGGAATCCATAGGAAAAATATGGTTCCAAGAACTCCGTAGCAGAATGGGGTGTCAGAAAAAATGAACATAACAATAATGGAACATGTTAAGAGCATGAGGTTACATGCAGGATTGCCTCTTTCATTTTGGGTAGAAGCGGTGAGCACAGTTGTGTACTT
Organism: Taxus chinensis; assembly: GCA_019776745.2. Lineage (NCBI taxonomy): Eukaryota > Viridiplantae > Streptophyta > Pinopsida > Cupressales > Taxaceae > Taxus > Taxus chinensis. Next base: position 433,837,429 of record CM034156.1, on the reverse strand, counting down.
GATAAATAGATGGACCCTCAAGTGCCTTGGATGGAGGCATACCTGAGGAGGTTTTGTATGGTAAGAAAGTTGATAATTCATTTCTTAGAGTCTTTGGATGTGAGGTGTTTTTCCATATAGACAAGGATGATAGGACCAAGCTAGAGGCTAAATCAAAAAAATGTACTTTCATTGGTTATGGTGGTGATGACTTTGGATATAAATATTGGAGTATTAAGGACAAGAAAATCATTCAATCTAGGGATGTGGTCTTTAATGAGAAAGTCATGTATAAGCAGCAGTTACAGGAAAATAGGGAAGAATCCAAGAAATAATATGCAGTGGTAGAGGATCTTCCAGATGGGAAAGTGACACATGAATCAGTTCAGGAACCTCCTCAATAGGAACCCCAAACTCCTATATTGAGGAGGTCTTCTAGGGTAAGAAGAGAACCTAAATGTTTTTCTCCTTCTCTTTATTATTTATTACTCACTGATAGTGGAGATCTAGAGAGATTTGATGAAGCAATGCAGGTAGATTCCAGGAAGAAGAGGGAGCAAGCCACAAATGAGGAGCATCAGGCTCTCATTGAGAACCAGACATGGGATTTGGTGAAGCTACTCGAAGGAAAAAGAGCATTATAGAACAAGTGGGTGTTCAGAGTCAAAGAGGAAGAAGGAGAAAAGAAAAGATACAAGACCTAGTTTGGTGGTCAAGGGGTTTGCACAGAAAAAAGGTTTATATTTTGATGATATTTTTTCTCCTGTACTAAAAATGACTTCTATTAGAACTGTTCTAGGAATAGTTGTAGTAGAAGACTTGCACTTTAGAACAACTTGATGTAAAGACTGCATTTCTCCATGGTGATTTGGAGGAGGAACTATATATGCAGCAACCAGATGGGCTATGAGGTCAAAGGTAAAGAGGAGATGGTGTGCAAACTGAAGAAGATCTTGTATGGCTTGAAACAAGCTCCATGTCAATGGTATAAGAAATTTGATAGCTTCATGATGGAGCAAGGTTATATTAGATGTCATTCTGACCATTGTGTGTATACAAAGAAATTTGAGGATGACAGTTATATTATCCTGTGTCTGTATGTGGATGACATGTTGGTTGCAAGTAAAAACATGCAGGAAATAAAAGTACTCAAGAAGCAACTAAGTGAATCCTTTTCTATGAAGGATTTGGGGGTAGCCAAACAAATCCTTGGTATGAGGATATCTCGGGATAGGAAGGAATAAAAGTTGACTTTATCTCAGAAAGAGTACATTAATAAAGTCTTGGAGAGGTTTAATATGTAGGATGCTAAAACCGGTTGGGACTCCTTTGGCAGGCCATTTCAAGTTATCAAAGGAGTAGTGTCCCAAGAAAGAGCAGGAGAGAAACTAGATGTCTAAGGTACCTTACTCATCAATGGTTGGTAGTTTGATGTATGCCATGGTGTGCACTAGGCCTAATATTTCCCATGCAATGGGATCAGTGAGTAGATTTATGAGTGATCCAGGTAAAGATCATTGGCAGACAGTAAAGTGGATCCTTTGGTATTTGAGAGGGACCATGGGGACAATTTTGTGCTATAACAGATCAGACACCACTTTGTGTGGTTATGTAGATTCAGATATGGCTGGAGATGTAGACAATAGGAGGAGCATGACAGGTTATGTTTACACTGTAGGTGGGACAACAGTTAAGATGGATTTCATGACTACAGAAGTTGGTGGATTTGTCAACCATGGAGGTTGAGTATGTTGCTATCACAGAGGCAAGCAAAGAAATGATTTGGTTACAACAATTTCTTGAGGAGTTGGGGCATAAGCAGGAGGAAGAAATTTGCATAGTGATAGTCAGAGTGTTATACACCTAGCTAAGAACTTTGCTTTCCACTCTAGGATGAAACATATATAGTTAAGGTACCATTTCATCAGGAAAAATTTGGAGGAAGAGAAGTTGAAGCTAGAGAAGATTCATACCAGTTAGAATCCTGTAGACATGATGACCAAGGTGGTCACAAGGGAAAACCTGAAGTTGTGTTCAGCTTTGGTCGGTCTTCATGGAAACTAGTGAAGGGTTGAGAAGCTTGCTCAGAGGAAAATTAGTCTCCTAGTGGGAGATTGTTAGGTTGTGGAGCTTGTTTTCATGTGGGAAAGTGTCGAAGATCGTACACTAAGAGTACTATACACTTTCCACATTTTTATCGCCGAGGTTCGGGGGCACAGTCCTTATTTTTTTGGCCTTGAAACAAAACATATTCTGATATACTCAGGAAATGTGCTTTTTCTCATATGGGTGGGTATTTTTGACCCATAGGTTTATGGAACAATTTTGGCCCATGATTTTGATACCTAGGTGTTTTGTAAAATTACTTAAGCAGTTATCTACTTATGTAGTTTTATGCATATGGTAGGGATAATGTAACATTATAGATGTGTATGAATTCGGGTGTGAATTCTGTAGAGTTTGTTGAGAATAGATCCAAACAGATCTGGGTATTGTATTGAGAGAGTAGTGGCTTGTAATAAAATCTGAGCAAGTGATTCTTGGTGGACGTAGCCCAAATTGGGTGAACCATGTTAAATATTGTCTCTTTGTGTTGTGTTATTTTTATTCTGCACTTTTATTTTAGATCTGTAATACTTTTCCTAATATATTAGTTTCTACTGTTGCGATTCTATGAGGGACTAATCCACATATTTTATCCCTTATTTCCTAACATGTTTCATAATGTATACCCATATTAATTGTTAGAAAACCCTCCTGTTTACTTTCACATAAGTGCCACTCCTAATTTCATCCTCTCAATATCTCCTCTCATTATAACCTATGGGGAACCCTGGCCACCTTTTGGATATATCCCCCACCTCTATGATCCATGACCCTTATTCTCCTCCTATCACATCCCCCTTTTTCATTGCCGACTAACTCCTAGTAATGTAGGGAACCCCTCACTCAGTGTGGTCTATAATGGTTCAATTGATGTCATTGGCCCTAATCTCCCTCCTTTCTCTCTCAAGAATGTATTCATCTAACCATGTTGGGATAGGTGGTAGTATGTACAGAGCATTGGATACCCAAAGTATAAAATAAATGTGTCAATAATTTGTTCCTCTAACCTGGGAATGCCCAGATACCTTTTAGCATTCACACTTAAGGGCATCCTAATTCCCCCCTTACCACCCAATGAATTAATCTTATCCATGGTTCATACTTCTAAAATTTAGAGGGATTCTTCATATGGACCTCAATTTTCACACCCACACTAGGGGGAATCCTTATTCCCCCCTTATAGATTTTTTATTTCACATATATACATTTAAAAATCCCAAAACATGTAGCTTCGATCTTGATTGGGCACTTTATTATAAACTTTCTTATACTAGTATATGTTACACCTTTTTTTATCATGTTGACTATGGTTCCTCAGTATGCTTTATGATTTTTCGTACATAGATACACACTCACATGGTATCTTGAGGTAAATACAAGTGACTTGCACATGTTGTTAGACAATGTATAATGCTTGACCCTATCCATTACCAATCCCATTGAGGCTCTTGGGGGCATCTACCTTTCCCCAGTATTACTATCAAGTTCTATCATTGTTATATTTCACAAATTTCATTCCTATATTCATATAGCATATTGTCGGAGGTACTATTTATCATCCCTAACATGCTAAAAAGTACTTAATGTGCAACATTTTCCTTACAAGACTCCTTCTAATCATGGTAATTTGAAAGAGTGTCCTTGTATCCTGTTTACCGGATTTTTACATACCATGGGATATGCCCTATGTTTTCTTGATTTCCTTATTCTACAAAAGCCTTGATGGCTCTTATTGTCTCATGACATCCTAAGTGTTTTCCATTTGTATGTAACTAGAAACTTGATGAGTATTTTTTTCATTTTACTATATGGATTGCTGGACTACTTGGTAAGAAATCAGTTTGCATTGTTTATTTGTCACCAACACTTATATGCTATCCTTTTCCTCTTGTTTTTCTTGTGCCAAAGTAATCACCATATGTAATCCTTATTTCCCTGCAACATTCCTATAATCATATGTGCACATCATTTTAATTCATTCCTCATACTTGGGCTCGCCATTCGCATTGGTTCATATCATACACACCCCCAAACGAGTGAGGGAAAACATTAGATGAACCTTTTTACCCTACCAATAGTGACAAAAAAGTTAAAAAAACATGGACAACAAGAATGTCATATAAATTAGCTACAGAATAGGGCCACGGGAAATAGATATGGCCAAAACAAATTAGATGGATAGAAGCAACTCATGACATTGTCAGGAACGTATGGGCATCTAATGTCCCATATTTCACATAACTCCCATAGTGGGGGAAAAAATAGTTATGGAGGAGTTTTCACAAGTTACACAGTCATGATTTTCATCCAGTTTCAGTAGTTAAACAACTAGTTTCAGATTGCAATCAATCACTAATAGGATTACTAACTTACCAAATCATGTGAACTAAAGTCAGGAACTAAATAAGGGAATGAAACCTTGAGACATCGTTGTAGGACAAAAATATGCCTAGTGCCATTGTGTCACCTGAATTAAGTTACAAAATGGGTTTTTGATCATCTCTAGTGGAACTTATCTATAGGGAAGCTTGAACATACCTTTGAGATAAAAACATACTGCTCTCCCAATATTCTAGTTTAGGACCTTAAATAGTGACATGACACCTAAATGCAAAATTTTAGCATCAAGATTCTCAAATCCCTAGTTTGAGTGATAGGAATCCCAAATCCTTCATGTTATTCCAACCAACTCTTAAGCCTCAGGGTGCCTATACAAGTTTCATGAACTTAAATTTCTATCTCTTTCTCTTTCAATCACTACCAGGTATACTCTAACCCCTTGGTTTAGCTTTTCTAGCAATACACATTTCCATTTTTACGATATTTTCCAATTTAAAATTCAATTGCATTTACCTAGAAAATTGAATACACTTGTTTTCTTTTCCAGGTCATATCCTATCAGAACGAAGGTAAAACAGACAAGAAACCATGAAACTACCCATCTCAAACACGTGTTGAAAAATATGATTCTCTAAGGAAATACATGCACACATCACTATCCTTTGATGACCTTAAATGTTTCCATCTTGGTTAGGATCTTCAAAAGTCCATTGTTAAATAACTTGTTATCCTGTAAAATTGACAAGGGCAATTTTACCGATAACCATACCGAAAATTTTGTTTCGATCCCTCGTTAGGGATCCCTTGCGTTCGGAACGTTGCAAAATCCCTTTCCGGGAAAATCTGGTTTTCCAAACTTAGTCTTTTTGGTCTTTTTTGGCTGGGCGCATGGAATTACTATGTAACACCAACTTTTGGTGCACCCCCTTTAAAGCCTTTGGCGCATATTTTCCTGTGTCAACACACCTTTCGGTGCGCCTTGTATGTTGAGTCTTCCCTGCATGCGCCAAGGCGCATGCGCCTTCATGTTGGCAAAACTTTTGTTGCGCCACCTTTTGGTGCGCCAGAGGCACACATAATCTCATGGCGACACAACTTTTGGTGCGCCAAAGGCGCGCTTAGTTCCATGCTGGCGAATGCTTTGGTGCGCCAAAGGGCGCATGCTTTCCTATGTCGACAGCAATTTTCATGCGCCCTTTACAAAGTTGGTGGCGCATTTATGACTAGCTCACCTATATATATATGCATTTGCACGCCCACAAATGTCATTTTCACCAGACACAAAGCACGTGATTTTTATTCTCTGAGCCTGTCAGCCCCTGCCTCGTCGTTTTCAACGCGTTGTGGACCCGTTGCAAGTTTTTGCTATTTATCCAGGTAAGAGGTTCTTGTCTCTCTCGTGAGTTTTACTAGTTTTTGGTTCTTGGTGTGCTTGGTGGTCTGGTTTTTGTTTGGCAGTGTTGAAAATTTTGATCTAGCCTCCCCCTTTGCTGTCTTTCCATTTCCCTCCCCCTCTTTCCAGATCTGCTGGTAGAGGAAGTTCTTCTAAAAGCATGGTCTGAAACCCTTTGGATTAAACCATTTTATTTCCCAAACAAGCTTCAAAAAGAAAGGATAGAAGGAGAGGCTAAACCATGTAAAAAAACTGATTGTTTTTCCCTTTGGTGCATCTGTCTCCCTCGCAGCATGAATAAAAATCCGCGCCAATGGCGCACCCATCATGCTTGTTGCATCAAATGCCTTTGCGCCCTCAAGGCGCACCTCCTTCACATGATGCAAGCGCTAGCCTTGCGCCCACCTTGGCGCACCAACCTTCCTTGCTGCATCGCATTAACATGCGCCCCTCAAGGCGCACCCCGCAACTGTGCAACACCGGCTTTAATCTACGCCAAGTATGAAGTTATAAAGGCGCAGGCACTTTCCTCGATCGCAAAAACATTCATGTTGTGTAGACCCTTCATGCGCCGCGCCATGTTCCCTTTGGCGCACGAAAATTTCTTGTTACACAAACCATACATGCGCCAAAGGGCACACCAAATCCCAATGCAACATGCAAAATCCATGCGCCTTTGGCATCCTGTCTCTATGTAACAAAAATGTTTTCATGCGCCCCTTTACAAAATGCAATCTACAGCTCATGCGCCATGCGCCTTTGGCACCAGTTTAATCCTTGCAACACCATCTTTCCTATGTGCCTTACCTATTTAGCCCCGTAAGCTGCAGCTTTCATGCGCCATGCGCCCTGAGCCTCAAAATAACTAACTCTTTCTTCTGTTAACACTTCAATGGAAAATCAAATGGCTAATTTCAACCTTTTTGGATTGGGTCTCGCTTCTTCTTCATGCAGATCAGCAAATAAACTTGGAAGAACATATGTCAACATCCAGCAAGAGACCTACCAAATCCAAAGGAAAGGCCAAACTTACAGAAGAAGAGATGAAATATAAATATCAGAGGGTCAGAATGCCCGAGTCCCAGGCCGAGTGTAGCATGGACGTCAGAGACTCAGAATTGGGGCATATTGATATGGAGGAATTCTGGGCCAGAACTCAGAAAGTCACAAGGAGTCCATGGATGGACAAACTGATAGGCAGTGCCCTGCACTTCGCCGGAGGAATCCCAGTCAGCGCCGTCAACAATGAATTCATGATGGTGATTGCCCAATGTTACAACAAAGACACAAGGTGTGTCGTAAACAGCAAGGGTGAGGTAGTCATTAACCTCACTGCCCGTCACTTTGAGGTAATACTCGGCATACCTCACCACCGGCACTTTGTGGCCGTCAGTCAAGCAGATTGCATTAAGGCCTAGGATGATAATGCAGATCAGTGTATGCAACTGATGAATGAGGTTTACTTGAAAAACAAAAAGGTAGTAACCCGGTGGCCCCAAATCATCCACTGCAGCGACTTCTGAGAGGAGCTCAGCGACACCATTATGTTCCTGAGCAGGGTCTTCAGGCTTTCTGACACCCATTATTTCCATAAATGGATGCTGCGGGTACTTAGAGACCATGAACAAGAATATGCCTGATCAGCACTTTTGCTGGGGGAGAAATTATAAGCAGCACAATCTCTGAGCAGCTACAACAATTTAGCACAACGGGGACATTCCATATGAACTCCTACGTGGTCTACGCTGCAGCATCAGAGAGGGACTATCCAGGCCTGACACGGAGTGGAGTTTGGCCTCAGGTCAAGATATACGAGTACTACCCCGGAATTGAGGCTGGAGAATAGCATCTCCCAATTCACAAAAATTAACGATGTGTTTTTTCTATCACATCATCTGCCTATTGAGGCCGAATATGACTTATGGTCGCGACGACCAAAAGCATAGTAGCAGCCACTGAGAAATGGGGGGCCCTGTTCACCCAGTTTCCCACATTCACCTATCTAAGGGCTGCCAACTTTTTAGGAGAGCCAACCAGGCTACCAAGGTATGCTGGACCTAAACTGATTCTGCTGGAGCTTTCAAGGCAGCTGATCACATACCACGAGAAATGCCTGAAAAGAAAGAAGGGTGGAACTCCTTTCCCCCTCACAGTGGGCCAATATACATGCTCTACCCACCACAAGGGGAAGGAAATGTTCGCAGAGCTGGAACTGCTCAATTTAAGACATGATTTCCCAGCCAGGCCTACCTTCAACCCAAGGAGCTATCTGCCAAGGGTTGAAACTTGATCCAATCCATGTCCCTCAGATCGAGGACATTTACATTGACGTCATCCATGAGGTGGAGCTCAAGAGAAAGGATCATTCTCGCCTAGCCTTGGCAGAAATCATCCAATATGGGATAGCCATTGTCCCCAAAGGCTTCCAAACTACGGAAGATGAAAATAGACAAGGTATATACTGACACAGATGGGGACAATTGGCCCTTTCCGACCATTGATAGAACTAAGGCCCCTCAGAAAATTGAGGAGAGGGTCAAGGAGACTCTGCGTAGGACAGAGCATTGGTGCCGGATGAACGGACTAATCTACCTTGGGGTTGATTTCACAACCTCCCCATTGGGTAACGCACCTCCACGATCCAAACAGCAGCCTAAAGGCAAGGGCAAAGGTGTAGAAGGTGAATCCAGCACCATTCAGGAAGAAGCCCCTGAGAGTCCTCCTTCTGCGGCACCCGAGCAGGTAATAACTCTGGTCACACCAGAGAAAGAAGCAGAAGAGGATATTCCCATTGGCCCATCCACTCAGGATGTCGGCATTGCTGCAACAACTAAGGTCCCTTCTATTCCTTCTTCTTCTCTTCTTTCCCCTCCTCGAGCGACTCAGGCGACCATCACTTTGGTCGTGTCCTCTCCCCCTTCTTCTTCTGCTGTTCCCCTTGCCTCTTCATCTATCTTCTCTTCCCTCGCTGATCTGTCCTCCTCCATTTCTTCCCTCATCTCCGAGCTCCTTTCCCTTCCTATGTCTTCTGCTGCTGCAGTTTCCCTTCCTTCCATGGGTACTTCTTCGGTTATTCTCTCAATGCCGCCGCCACGTGTCTCCACGTTTTTCCCCTCTACTACTATAGCTGCCCCCTCCTCTGTTTCTGGTCCTTCTACCATAGGTCTAGCCTGGATCTCTCAGCAGCTAAGTCAGTAAAAGAGGAAAGTTCCCATCGCTCCGATGGACTTTTCCGTGATCCCATCTAAGGGGGCGAAAAGAGAAGTAGAAGGCCTAGTCACATGCTTCTCTAAAAAGTGCTATAGGAGAGAGAGTTATGGAAATCGCATACCCCAATCCCCTCAAAGAGAAAAAGGATTTGTCTCCGACAGATTTTACTGTGACCCAAGTCACAATGAGGACATCTTCTGAAAGTCTTCAAGGGGGAGGCTCTTTCTGCAGTTGACACCCTCTGTAAGAAGCTTAAAGAGATAAAGGAAGAGAAAAGGCAACTGAAGGAGAAAAACAAATATCTGCTCTAAGCCTTACCAGAAGATGGGTGGTACGCCTGCCACAACTGCCGCCGAAACTTCTGAGCTTCTCAGCCAGGAGAAAAATTAATGAGTATGCCAAGATCGACGAGCAGGGTATGGCCATTTCTGCTTGGAGGAGCCAAATCCTCAAAGACAGTAAAAAAGTGATCGCCGAGTTCTCTGACTTATACCTGAACATCAGATAAGGCGAATAGAGAGCTCCAAGCGTTAGCAGGGGCCCATATCAGAAGAGCTGGAACATGCTAGATTTGCAGCACGAGACCTTCCAACAAATGTTCGACTGTTTAGTCGAAGATCTGGTCAAGTTCGGCGTCTTCGGCCATCCAAGGGCCCTCAACAAAATCATGTCCACTCTAGACTACCAGGTGGATCAGCTAGAATTTATTCTAGAAAAGATTGACAAAGTCAAGGAAGAAGCCCTGGATGCGATGCACCAAATGGAACGGATTGTTCTTAATATGTCGCCAGGGTTACTTACTCCTTCCTTCACTTTTAAGGAAAGCTGATGAAACCACCCAGATCTTCAAGGAGATCGCTTCTCAAGGAACGGAGCCAGAGGTCACATTTGACAAAGAGTCTATCAAAACAATATGCTGGCCTGTAGGGACTTCATCAGGTTCCTCATTGAGGCAGAAAAAGACTATTCCAAACTCCCAGAGAAGCTCATAGATGAGCGGGAGACTTGTGAAGGTGATCAGTGAGTGGCACAAGGATCCTTCCTAGGATCAACTAGGGCCAATAATCAACAAGTTCATTGAATACCGCTCTCAGTTCCATATCTCGTCACCTGAGCAACAACAAAAAGTAGTCCACCCCCTTTCAGCTACAAGATGACGATGACAAATAGCTTCTTCTTCTTCTTCTTCTTCTTCTTCTTTTTCTTCTTCTTCTATTTCTCTTCTTCGTATTTATTTTTGGAAATATCTGGAGTATGTTGATACAAATGATGACATCATCCATGTTGCATCATGGGATGATGTCATCCATCAAGTTGTAAAAAAGTCAACCATGACTTTTAGATATTTTGTAAATTAGTTGTTGGCTCCTTTTTGCCTTCTTTTCTCTTCTTCTTCTATAAATACTCCAATACTTGTTGTATTGTGGGATGGATGAATATCTTTCAGATGAGAAATAGAAGTGAAGAAAAAAAGACTTTGAGCTTTTTGTAACAGAAGAAAAAATATTAATACAATATTTAGACTTTGTGTTGAATACATGTGTTATGTGCATTAGATCTTTCTTACATTAGATCTGTGTGTTTATTCTGTTGGATCTGCTTCTGTTTTATTGTCATTTATTTATCATCAGTATTGCTTTGCTCGTTTATGCAAGTAGGTTTGGCTCTGTTTACTACCAATCCCAAAGCATAAACCTTCTGACCTTTCTTCTTTGGAATTCATTTCTTTTTCTTCCTATGGACCTGCTCTTTCTTCATCCCCCTCTTCCTTTCCTTTCTTTTCGCAGTCAAAAACACCCCTACTGGGATGAGATCCCAAACCCCCAAAGGTAGAATCTATGAGACTTGCATAGATTCCTACTGGTAGAATAGCAATAAACCAGTTTCGCTTTGCTGACCTCAAAGAGGGGCTATGCCCTGCACACTGTTGGCTCGTCTATCCATAGATCTACCCAAGCGACAGATTTTTGCATACTCGAATTGGGGTGACAATCATCACTCAAATATCCAAAGTACACTTATATGTTCTACTTTATGATACCAAATCCTTATTCACCCACATATAGTGGGGGAAAATGTAGTTACTAAATCATGCACTTACTATGTACATATAGCCTCTAAATATTTCATTTATATGCAAGATTCCTAAGCAAGATAATTAGTCGTTAACACCCATTTACTTTTCTTTAACATTTCTTTTATACCTTTCATTTTTATTGATTTTTATTGACATCTTACAGTTTTTTATACTAGCCAATATCCTAGCTTAATCTTATTTCATTATTTGACCTTTTGAGCACCCTATATAGGACTGTCCAGTAGAGATAGGAGGGCCTAGGAACTATTATCCCCTCTAGGTGACTGTGTCTTCTTTACCTCTTTTTCTGATCTTTTGAATGTTACTTCTTGTCTTCTTTTATCACTCTTAATCAACATTTCACTTGTTAATGATGAAACTTAAGGAAGGGATTCCTATATATACATGTCTTATTTAACCTTATTAGGGGGAAAGCATTCAAGAGGCATATACATCTACATGGAGCTAATTTTTTCTATTTGCTACACCAAGGACTAAATTTTGGCACTGTATAGGAGGGTTTATTTTGAATTCCATACCACACATTTACATTTGGTACAAAGTAGTTGTATTCTACTATCTCTTTGTGTGAATGCCACTAAGGCATCCTAGATCAAGGGAAAATATTTCAATTACACACACACATGAACTACATAGAGTCTAAAATGTAGTGTAGCACTCGGTGATAATCACATTAGAATGACCGTTGCAGTCATTCTAACTGAAGTATTTACATTATTTTATTTATCTAGTATGGACTTTAGTGATGTGCAGATAAGTAGGGTTTATTTTGTTTATTACATGTATGACATAGAAAATTTGATGCAACACACATTTAACAAGGAGCGAAACTAAGAAACATAGAGATAAATAGATCCTAAGCACTTTTACAGACACCAGCACCCATAATAGATGCTATCGCCTTCCAAAAATCTTGTCCCCTTCTAGGCACTCTTCTCCATGAGATCATCACTTTCTATAATTAGACAAAGAGCTTGTATATCCTAGAATATCCCCTTCTATATCAATATTTAATCTAGAGTCAGTCCAAACCTACAGATACAAGATAATTCATTCTCTAAACCTTATCTATCACTCTTTCTTGCATTTCCTTTACTTAATCTTTCTTGAATATTGTTATATCTATTTAATAAACGATATGCTTATCTTAAATTTAATTTCATTAAATCAACACCTAAGTTTTTATTCTTGATAACCTTTTCTCCTATCCAAAGGTTATTTATGCATTATCCTTCTGAGTGGGTACCTCAAGGGGCTTACTCAAATTGGGGTGATTGAAATTGGTCACATGGACTAGACCATAACAATTTAAAGAGATATCATTGTGTTGTCATTTATACCACAATTACTTGTAGAGATTAAAATTTAGTAACTTTTCCTTATGCAATGTAAAGTTTGATAATGTATCCTTGCTAAGACAAATTCTTGCATATGGAATCCAATCTCCTCATTTCTCTATCTCTTTCACAATTTTTTTTATCTTTGTACTTTGATTCGTCGTTAATTACGGGAATATTATTTAATCAAAGTAACTAAAAACATTTGGTATTCATGACATAACTTTTAGTTTTGGTATTTATCTCTAGTCCAAAAATGTAAGGGTTGGGATATAGGGTATGGTCTTAGATGACTAGTATGGTCATGCCCCTTCACAATCACCAACTCTAATTTTAATTTAAAATCATTCTTTGGGTCATTTCATCTTCCTAAGGTTATCCTTATTAGAATATTTCACCAACGAAAATCTACATAAGCAAGTCATTATCACTTAATAAATCACTTGGGATTCTCATAAGATACTACTGCAAAGCTCATTCAAAATTAATTTAAAGTTTCTTAATATTATTGAATTAGTTGCACATCAATGAGAGTATTCCCTATTGATAATTCTAAAGCACTCGACTAGGTCAAAGAGTCTATCTTCATCCATTTCCAAGCACAAAAATAAGGTTAACAATAGTAATGTAATTTCAAGAACTGTATATGAATTTCAATCAATAAGGGGTTAGGTCACATATTTGAGGCACACCACATTTGAATACTTTCATGTTGGTAAATTATATATTATATACTTAGCCCACTATTATGGTTTCAAGAGACACGAGGATACCCCTAGGGTTTTTTTAGCTATACACACTTGTATAAGTACCTAGAAGAACTATATGAGGCTTGATCTCACAATGAGGTACTGGGCCCCTAAGATATTGGCTAAGTACAAAAGGGCGTATAGGCATGCAAGGCTTAGTTGAAGAAAAGCGGGTAAGGATAAAGTGTGCAGGGAAGGGTTTAGAGAAGGTTTTGAAGAAACCCATGGTGCGCGTGCGCAGATAGAACCAAGGGTTTGGGACTTATCCATTTTGGGCGTTTTGGTAGAACACGTGAAAAGCATGACCTGACTGCGCATGCGGAGTGGATAAGGTGCCAACCTAGCGACATCGTGGCCCAGGAAGGAGCATGCCTGGGGTAGAAGATTCTAGAAGCTCATCATGGTAAAAGATGGAAAGCTTAGGCCTAAAGGAGCATGCCCACATGGAGGACCACATTCAGACACTTGGCATCAAATCTAAGGCCACTAGAAGATGAATTGGAAGGCCAAAAATCCTATATATACAAGTAATTTCAGAAGGAACAACACCAATCAGAGAGTTGGCGGAGCTCTGTAGAAATACTGCAAGAACTCTTTTAGCTTGGGGAATTATGCTTGGAGAAGGATGTATCAAGGGTATGGGGTTATAAATTTCTTTTGTGAGCCTAGTCATATGAGTCTAGACATAATGCATGACTGCGGTCTGCTTCTTTATAACATTTTATAATGACTCCATGAATATAAGGAGGTTACCCATTTACAATGAATATGAACATTGATGATTCTAATGCATACATCTTTCTCAGAATTCTCTTGCATTTATATTTATGTTCAAGTATGAATGTTTATACAACTTCTTTCTATTTTGATATAACCTATCCATTATGTTAAGCATTTTCTTTCTAGAATGATTGCAAGGATCTAGAAGCCGTCCTGAGCTCTATGATGCTTGTATGTTTTACTCCTTCAAAACCCTTGAATATGGATCATAGATGATATTTCCCACTAAAAATCACATAAAAGAGAGACTCAGCTCCCGCGCGTGCCTCAGGTGAGTGCCCATCTCCATTGGGTGATAGGTCGGCACGCATGGGGTACCTTTCTTTTGTGATAAGGGTAAAAATGATGACATCTTGGTTTCGTTTCCGGGACCTCTTTTTGAAGTTGTAGTGGGAAATGGCATATATCATGATCCGGGTAATGAGTAATGATAGAACGTTTAACTCTAGAAAGGGTTGAATCATGGTTAAAGAGCACGGAGGATGAATTTTTTCAGAGATTCAACACTGGGCCTGAGTTTGATGCATGTAAATGGGTAGAAGGGAACCTCTACCATGATTTATATGAAACATTTTTCTGTTGTTTCCTAGTAGGTCTTTATGAATGGCTCTCAGCGTATGTGTCTATATCAAGGTGGCATTCTAGATCACGTGTGTGGACCCAAGAGGATTACCAGAGGTTGCAAGATGTAGATCTAACGTGGAATCATGTTGTGGATCGTTGGTGGGAAGGTGTGATGACTAGCTACACTCTGGAGTATGCTATTTCCACATATTCTTGCCTAGAAGTTGTTGAGTTTGAATTTATGTGGGAGCCCAGGGGATCATTTATATGTGCTACCCTCTGACAATGAAGATCCTAGTTATTACTTTGGGTTTAGAGGCATTTCCAATGGCCGGCTAAACCATTCTGAGTGTTGGGTGAGGGAGCTAGGGTGGAGGAAGATGGAAGATATTATGACAGAGAAGGAAAGGGAGGAGATACGGCTCAAGTATAGTGAAACACGTGAAAGGGAGATTACTAGATGATGTAAGGATGTAAGTGTGATGGATATATGGAGATAAACATTGTGGGAAGGAGCCGGGGTTCATGCGGAGGACATGGAACCTGAGTAGTCTATGCTACCCCATCTTGGAAAGTGTGTAAGAGAGACCCCTTTGGATTCTGATGAGAGCTCATCACGTGGAGAAATAAGAGTCATTGGAACGTATCTAAACCCACACAGTGACAAAACCTGATGCTTGGTTTTCCAGAACAAGGAAGAAGTATCATTGACCCAGTTTGAATTAGTGGAAGTGAAAAATCTATGCCTAAGAGGTACAATTTTTTAGTTCCCACTTCTATGGCTACAAATATCCCCATATTTGGAGGAGTATTTAGACAAGGAGCAAGTATAAAAGCCCTAGGTCTCATGTCTAGAAGCAACACAAGGTGAAATAGCAGTAGTGGGGCATTATCACAGACCGTCGGTGCATAGTTCAGTAGAACCTAGGGGGAACTTGGCATAACTCCTACAAGACCTGGTGGACCTAGTGGTTCTAGTGGATCTAGTGGCTCAGGAGGCACAAGATCGGGTGGACGTGGTGGATCCAGTGGTGGAGGGAACACCAGAGGAAACAAAGGCCCTGGCTCAGGAGGACAAGGGCCCCAGCCACCCCCTCAGGTCTTCTTTGAGATGTCATTACACTTGAAATATTACAGAGGTATTGAGGATGTTGTGAAGCATGTTCACAAATGCGAGCTGTTATGGAGTGCAAAGGGGATCACAACCTCGGAGAGGCAGGCTATTCAATTTACAACAATGTTGTAGGGATGTGCGCATAGCTGGTATAGGAAATATGACCCCCATCAAACAGTGGTGGATTATACTGCTTTAAAGAATGCCTTCTTAGTAGAATTCCACATCCCTGAGTTTGAACAGAAGAGTATCAGTGCCTTAAAGGAAATTCAACAGGGAATGGCAGAGAGTGTGCGGTGTATGTAATGGAAATTTACACAAGCTATGGAATGAGGTTAAAGAACCTCAAAGCTTTGCTAACTCATCCATGCACCATATGATTAGAGATAAAAAAGAGAAACTAACATGCAAGCATTATAACTTTGACAAAAACATCAAAAACTAACATGTATACTACTCTCTACTCTATGAAAGTTTAATGAAAGTGAACCTAGTATAGATCCTAAGCTATCAGATTATGTGTGTTGTTGTTTACTCCATGAGGGTGAATGAATCTCACTAAATGGCTACATGGCCAAGTTTAGCTATTTCATTACTAACCTAACATGGGTGCAAGATGAAGCTATTTTAATGGTGGATGACCCAAGATCAAATGCCTTATTAGCTTGGCTAATGCAAATGAGCTCTTAAGCTTTATTAGGCTTGTTTTGGCT
The DNA here is from genome assembly GCA_019776745.2 of Taxus chinensis. Lineage (NCBI taxonomy): Eukaryota > Viridiplantae > Streptophyta > Pinopsida > Cupressales > Taxaceae > Taxus > Taxus chinensis. The sequence goes on along the minus strand of CM034156.1, from coordinate 433,821,046 downwards.
TTAGCTTATGTAAAGTTGTGTGTAAAGTGGTAAGTTGAATAGGTAGGCTTGGCCTTGCATTTATAGTTTTCCAAATGGAAGATTTTGAACTTTGGGTGCATGTGGGACTAAAGCTCAAAAATCAATTTTAGGATTAGATTAGGATAAACATGCTTTAGGCTTAGTTAAGCTAGGATTAGGCTAGTTAAACTTGATTAGCAAGTGATTAGAGACTCATTGAGAGTTGGGAGGGATTTGGATAGCCAATTGTGACTGATAGATAGCCTACGAAGCCAATAGAAGTGGTCTAGAAAGAACTAGGGAGATTTTGAATGGTCAAAAGGAGGAATGTTTAGCTAATAAGAGAGATATTAGCCAAATAAGTTGAATATGGGAAGAATACGACCAAAAGAGTGTCATGAATGGGCATTTGAGAATGGAGCAAAGTATGGGGATTTAACGAAGTGTCGTTGATTGATTGGATTGGATGAAATGCTAAGTGTAAGCATATTTTAGTTGTCTACATTTGCCCCTCTTTGGGGTGACGTAAATGACATCACTTCAAAGAAAGTAGAAAAGCATAAACAAGTAGAAAATATTGAAGGGATAGAAGAAAAATCAGTAGAATGGAGGATGCCCCCTCGATTGTCGATGGGGTGATAGAAGAACTCGATCGACTATCGAAAATATGATAGAAAGATAATAGAAGAAATGATAATGTGAAGAAGAAGAAAAGAAAGGGGATATAGAAGCAAAGGAGTATGAGAAAGGGGGAATGAGATAACATCCATCCAGTTCCTTTTAAACAACTTTATTTTTCATCATATTGCTAAAGATCTTCATCATCGGTCCTTATTAAAAATAATGAACAAAAGTGTAGTATGACATGAAAAGCCATATACGAGCAAATGTCCATTGCTAAAAAAACCAACTCTATGCAACATACAAAATGCAATGCAATACGAGAAAGTAAAATATGCGTAACTCTATGCAACATACATAATGCTATGCAATACGAGAAAGTAAACAAGCTAACCTAACAGAGAAACATAATGTAATGTTTTTGGTATCAAGCTTCAATTCCAACCTATTCGAATTAACGACAAGCATTAATGACGGTGCCCCAAGCAAGGATACATGCAAAGGGAAAATGAAGGACACTTCGGTCTGATGAAAAAGTAATGTGCACTATAAAACAGTACTAGGAAACTCGTTGTGCCCCAGAGTATAGACGAAGTAAGCAACCTAACTTTTGTTGATGGAGGTAAATTAAGATGATCCGCAAGTCACACACATGAACAGGTGAGAACCAAAGAGTGACATTTTGTAGGATGATTTATATTGTTTTTGATGTTTTTTGGAACATATTTGAATGTTTTTTTGTTTTTCTAACATATTTGAATGTTTTTTATTTTTTTGAAAATTTTCTGAAACTATATATAGGAAGACGAGGAAGCGTGGATGCCCCTAGCAATAGATGGGATGTACAAGGGCATAAGGCCATGTGCGTATGAGAAAGGTGAAGATGCAAAAATTCCCCAGCAATTAGGTGGGAGTATTCGAAGGAAAACTCTTCACAGGTAGAAGCAGGACCCAAGGCCATTATGGATAGGTTAAACATAACAATGAACGTTAACCAATGAAGTGTTGGGAAGAAGCAAGGATGACCCCAGCGTAAGTTGGCCTAAAAGCACATGATAGAAATGAAGGAGAAGATTATTTTTGTGGAAGGGGACAAAGGTGTCCACAAACATGGAAAACAAGTAATCTTATACACATGGATGTTCTGAATGAAGTAGAAAAATAATGTGAATGATATGAATGTAGCTTAGAAGCCTCGTGGTGAAGAACTGATTAGCCAAAGGCGCAGATCATGAGACGAGATATGGTCTAGAGTAAGAGTCTGAAAAAGGTCCAAAAAAACACTCCAAGAATTGCTGACCTTGGGCATCAGACACAATTCTGGAGTGGTTCTGGCTTTCTTGGCACGAGAAGGAGTGGTGCCCAACAAGGCTGCTACAGCATCAAAATTTGGTCCCAAGCTTTGAGAGGAGGATTTCCTCTTCCTTTTGTCAACCAGAGGTTGCACCCCAAGCAAAAAGAGGAAGAAAAATCTGCAGGAGGGGCAAGGGGACCAAGAGACAGGGAGCTCATGACACTCAGGGTCTGCGCAGCTGTTGACTCAAGCTGAGACGTGAGTAGAAGCACTGGAGGCAATGGCGGTAGAAGAATCAGTAGCACCTGGAAGTTCAGTGCTCTGGACTTCCTTGTCCTTATCTGCTGGATCTTCAGGAACATTTTACAGGAGTTGGCATCTCACTTTCTTCACTTTCACTGAGAACAATGATGTTCTCTGGCCCTATAGGCAACTCTGCCTATTTTCTTGGAGGATCATTCTCTGCAGGCTCCTTCTTTACCTCTTTGAGTTTCTTCTTGTATACCTGGGTAGATGGAGAAGGAGTAGATTCTACGGTCCCCTGAGCTGTTGAGGCAGGAGGGGTTTTCACTGGTGTTCCAGACTCTGGAACTGATGCCTCTCTTATTGGGTGTCGAATCATCCTTGGAGCTAGATTCTCCTGAGTGCCTCTTGAATTCTCAGATCTTCTTACTGAACCAGACCCTAGTTTTGATTAAGACTGGAGCAAGAATCTCAGCCAGATCATCTCTCTCTTTCTTGTTCCAATCCAGGTCCTCCAGAGGGGTGTGCTTAATCACATTTTCATACTCATAAGAGTATAGATCAGAATTGTCATCCTGGAGACCTTCAGGAACTTGGTACAGACTGAGTTCTTGGATCAATTACAGGGAGAACCTGCCACAATGCCTTCTTCTGGCTTCAAAATCATCTGCAAAGTCAGCCCAGTAGTCTTCTGTATCTGCCCTATGATGATAGACTATCTTGATGTTCTATTCAATGAACTTCTTCAAGTCAAAACAGGTTCTTGGCTTGAAGAAATGAACAGTGATAGGGACCAGGGCTCTTTCTATGTTCTGAGCATCCAGAGCTGTTTTGCATGTGTAGTTTCCCAGAGAGATGGGAAAGTGCAAGCCAGAAATCTTCTTGTCTCTGCAAGTTCTGTGCAACTTGTCTAGTTGCCTGCATATTTCAATCAAGGCCATTTTATCATTATAGAACATGGGAAGCCGTAGAGGAGTGCTTCATAGCCAGCAAGCCTGATATAGGAAAATTTCCTGAATTGAATGAAATAGGCTCCATACTGCGATATCAGGTTCATGGCTTCATTGAAAACCTTCTAAGCAGTATCACCCTTCGAGCAATCTGACCACGTACATGGTGAAAGCATCATTGACCCTTCTGAAATTCGATTGCTGGTCTCCAAGGTGAACTGCGGGCAATAGGCATACACTGGATCATCTTTGTGTGCATCTATATAGGAGAAACCAAACCACTGCCTGGATGCTGCTAGGGTATACATCAGATATGAAGTCATATAGAACTTCTTTGTTTGCTGGACGTTGGATAGCTGCTCAGCCAAATTCATACTGATGATCTCTGCCCCAGTTGATATTTTGTTCCCTCGCACACCATGCTGATGAGCGGGCACATCCAGAAATGAAACTCATTGGTGGAGGGCAAACCCATAACCCGAGCCAGCAGGATTATGAAGTCTGACAGTTCTTCATTGAAATCTGCTCGGAAGAGGGTTTTGGTTAGGCGAGAAGAAGCACCTTTCTTAGGGTTCTTCAACCAAGACTTCGCCACTCGCGCCTTGTATTTGTCACTGTCTTGGTCGAACATAGCCTGTGCTTGATCCCGGAGACGACTATAGCATTGTCCATCTCCGGAATCCTCAGAGCAGCGCCAATGGCGGTAGGCAGCGTCCAGCTTGGCAATGAGTTCCCCATGTACATTTGTCAATTCGCTCGAAGCGGGGTCGAAGTGAGCTCCACATGAAAGCACTGTATCAGCACACTGTACTGAGATTGGGAATCCTCTGGCAAAAGCTAAACCACTATCATTAATCATCTGTGCCATTGGTGTAGGGTTTGCATCTGTCATTCTTGCCCAAAAATCACCGAAGTCGAGATGACGAGCTTCGCTGTCCCCTATATTGCTAACAGCAGATTCAAGCGGAGAAATTTTGCTCCTGTCCCTGGAACTTGATCTTCATATTGATAGTCTCGGAGCTGCAACCTAGACTTCTAGAAGGAATTTGCAAATGGAGGGGGGGATTGCGCAGGTTTTCAAATTGCAAGGGTTCGAGAAAGATAGCATGGAAGCAATGCGAAAAATGCAAAGGGGAATGCTCGTTATATAGCCGTTTGGAGAGAGGAATGACTTTAATGCGCATTGAATACACAACCACCAATTTGAAAAGCATCATACTCGGAGTGAGCGGGAAAAACTAAGTGTGAATGACACTTGGTACGCTTGGGACATGTGAGACGCGAATGCGCGAAACCACGCGGCTCGGCCGGTTCGGGCGAAACAGGGAGAGGACGCACAAATGCATTTGGGACAAATGGGACGAAAATGTGCGAAGTACGCGATTCGGGTGTTTCGGCCGAAATTGGAACAAAGGGCCCGTTTGGACTTGGGACATTCGGGACAAAAAGTTCCGAAGTACGCGACTTGACCGGCTCGGCCGAAATTGGGAAAGCTCGCACTTTTTCAAATGGGGCAGTTTGGGACAAAATTGCGCGAAGGACGCGGTTCGGGGAAATCGGCCGAAAATGGAAAGCTCGCACTTTTTAACTTTGGGACATTTGGGACAGGAAAGTGCGAAGTACGGGAAGGATGATTCGGCCGAAATTGGAACAACATGCAAAATAAAGTTTTGGGACACTTGGGACAAAACTCTCCGACGGATGACACATCATGGTTTCTTTCCGTGACCTCTTTTTAGACTTTGTATTTGGAATGCAGATTCATGATCCGGTAATTAGTACTGATTGAACGTTTAACTCTGACGAGGGTTTAAATCATGGGTAAAGAGCACGGAGATGATTTTTCAGATATTCACACTGTCCTGATTTTAGATGTGCATAAATGGGTAGAAGGGGAACCTCTACCATATTTATATGAAACATTTTCTTGCGTTGTTTCCTAGTAGGGTCTTTCCTGAATTTCTCAGAGCTATTTGTCTAATTTCCTTTTATGACTTCCGTTCTATATCCCGTTTTTTGTCCCCACGCGTCCTTTCCCACCATTTTTGCAGCGGAAAAAAGGGAAGGGTAGGGGCTTCTTGTAGCTCTACGGGATCATGTTGTGGCTCGTTGGTGGGAAGGTGTGATGACTAGCTACACTCTGGAGTAAATGTTCTATTTCCACAATATTCTTGCCTATGAGAATTGTTTAGTTGGAATTATTTGGAGCCCCGTGGATCCAGTTATATGTGCTACCCGCGCCAATGAAGTCCTAGTTATTACTACTACTTTTGGGTTTAGAGCATTTCCATCCATGGCGCTAAACCATTCTGATTTTGGGTGAGGGAGCTCGGGGTGTATTCCCCGTGATGTAAGCTATTCTGCCAGACCGGTGCCCGGACGTCGCTCCGCTCCCGGTCAGTTCCACCCGTTCCGTTCGCTTCCTCGCTCTTCCGGCTTTCCGTGTGCTGGCTCTCTGGCTCGCCCCCTTGTGGCCGCCCGGTTTTCACTTCGGCGGACATGGGCACTGCGTCTCCTATGCTCCCGTCCATCTTGGAACGTGGTGTAAGGAGACCCCTTTGGTTCTGATGAGAGCTCATCACGTGGAGAAATAAAGTCATTTGGAACTAATCTAAACCCACACAGTGACAAAACCTGAGCTTGGTTTCCAAACAAGGGAGAAGTATCATTGACCCAGGATTTACTTAGTGGAAGTGGAAATCTATGGCCTAAGAGGTACAATTTTTTTTTTCCCCTTCTATGCTACAAATTCCCCATATTTGGAGGGTATTTAACATTAGCAAGGTAAGAACAGAAGCCTAGGTCTCCATTCTAGAAGCACCGCAAGGTGAAATAGCAGTAGTGGGCATATCCACCGACCGTCCCGGTGCATATTCATAGAACCGAGGGGGAACTTGGCAATACTCCTACAAGACCTTGTGGACGCTAGTGGTTCTAGTGATCTATGGCTCATGAGGCAAACAAGATGGGTGACCGTGGTGGATCCAGTGGTGGAGGAACACCAGAGGAAACAAGGCCCTGGCTCAGGAGGACAATGGCCCCACCACCCTCGCCCTCAGTCTTCTTTGAGATGTCAATTACCCTTGAAATATTATCAGAGGTATTAGGATGTTTGTGAAGCATTTCACAAATGCGAGCTTGTATGGAGTGCAAGGGGATCACAACCACCTCGAAGGGGGCAGCGGTGGGTTCCCCCCCCCCCCAAATTTGATACAACAACATGTTGTATGGATGTTCTCTAGCGTATAAGGAAATATGACCCCATCAAACAGTGTGGATTATACGCTTTAAAAAATGGCCTCTTAGTAGAATTCACATCCCTGAGTTAAAGAAGAGTATCAGTGCCCTTAAGGAAAGTCACCTGGGATGGCAGAGTTGTGCGGTGTATGTAATGGAATTTACACAAGCTATGGAATGAGGTTAAGACCTCAAGCTTTGCTAACTATCCCTGCAACACCATATGATTAGAGATAAAAAAGAAACTAACATTCCAGCATTAGACCTTTTCCAAAAACATACCAACTAAAATGTATACTACTCCTCTATACTCTATGAAAGTTTAATGAAAGTGAACCTAGTATAATCCTACGCTATCAGATTAATTGTTTGTTGTTACTCCATGAGGGTGACATGAATCTCCACTAAATGGCTAGCATGTCAAGTTGAAGCTATTTCATTACTAACCTACATGGTTCAAGTGAAGCTATTTTAATGTGGATGACCCAAGATCAAAATCTTATTATCTTTGGCTAATTTATGCAAATGAGCTCTTAAGCTTTATTATCTTGTTTGTTTGGCTAGCTTTGTAAAGTTTGTGTAAAGTGGTAAGTTGATGTAGGCTTGGCCTTGCATTTATAGTTTTTCCAAATGTGAAGATTTTGAACTTTGGGTGCTGTGGACCTAAAGCTCAAAAATCATTTTAAGGATTAGATTAGATAACATGCTTTAAGGCTGTTAAGCTAGGATTGGCTAGTTAAACTTGATTAGCAAGTGATTAGAGACTCATTGAGAGTTGGAGGGATTTGATACCAATTGGACTGATAGATAGCCTACAAGCCATAGAAGTGGTCTAGACAAGAACTAGGAGATTTTGAAAATGGTCAAAAGAGGACTGTTTAGCTAATAAGAGATATTAGCCAAAATAAGTGAATATGGGAAGAATAACGACCAAAAGATTGTCATGAATGGGGCATTTGAGAATGGCAGCAAGTATGGGGATTTTAACGAAGTTTCGTTGATTGATGGGATTGGATGAAATCTAATGTAAGCAATTTTAGTTGTCTACATTTGGGTAAGAAGAGTACCTTTTCAATGCTCTCTATCCCTTATTTTTTTCCACATCCCCGCGCTCATCCTCCCGCTTCCCACCTGCAGGAAGGGGCGACCAGGTTGTTAAGGGGATATAGTGGGGCAAGGTACTGAGTTAAAGGGTGTGGAGCGGGGTGTCCGGGGGGCGTTTTTGGGTGGAGTGGGTACGCCATGCAATAGAGTGTGTAGGGGGGGATGGTTCGAGAAGGACAGTGACAGAAGGAGGGAAGTGAGAAGAAAGGATAGGGTGGGAATAGAATTTGGAAAACAAAAGAATTAGAGTGGGACAAGTCACGTTAGGGGACAGGTGACACAGAGAAAAAACGAAGTGGAAACAGAAATGAGATTAGGCGGCGAAAACCCAAGGAGGGAGGAGATCGAAAGAGTAGTGAAAGAGCGCGTGTATTGAGGACGACGAAAGGGAGGGGGGTTAGGTAAAGGAGGTGGTGTTGGAGGGAGGGTACTGGCTCGATGAGAATAGGAGGTTCGATTTGGGGAGTGGGATGTTGAATAGTTAGACAGGAAGTACGGAAATTGGAGGGTTGAGTTTTAGGCAACAGAGATAAGAAATAATGAAGAAAGTAGAGGGAGAGAGCGGGTTGGAGAGGGTTGAAATGGCGGAGGTTAGGGTTGGGTTGGGAAGGGATGAGGAAGGGGTAAACGTGGAAGTGTCGGGATAATAAGAAAGAGTGAAAAAGGGCCCATCTTGGGGTGACGTAAATGACATCACTTCAAAGAAAGTAGAAAAGCATAAACAAGTAGACAAATATTGAAGGATAAAGAAAAATCAAGTAGAATGGAGGATGCCCCCTCGATTGTCGATGGGTATAGAGAACTCCGAATCGACTATCGAAATATGATCGAAAGATAATAGAGAAATGATACTGTGAATGAAGAAGAAAAGAAAGGGGATATAGAAGCACAAGGAGTATGAGAAAGGGGGAATGAGATAACATCCATCCAGTTCCTTTTAAACAACTTTATTTTCATCATATTGCTAAAGATCTTCATCATCGGTCCCTTATTAAAAATAATGAACAAAAGTGTAGTATGACATGAAAAGCCATATACGAGCAAATGTCCATTGCTAAAAAAACCAACTCTATGCAACATACAAAATGCAATGCAATACGAGAAAGTAAAATAATGCGTAACTCTATGCAACATACATAATGCTATGCAATACGAGAAAGTAAACAAGCTAACCTAACAGAGAAACATATGTAATGTTTTTGGTATCAAGCTTCAATTCCAACCTATTCGAAATTAACGACAAGCATTAATGACGGTTGCCCCAAGCAAGGATACATGCAAAGGGAAATGAAGGACACTTCGGTCTGATGAAAAAGTAATGTGCACTATAAAACAGTACTAGGGAAACTCGTTGTGCCCCAGAGTATAGACGAAGTAAGCAACCTAACTTTTGTTGATGGAGGTAAATTAAGATGATCCGCAAGTCACACACATGAACAGGTGAGAACCAAAGAGTGACATTTTGTAGGATGATTTATATGTTTTTGATGTTTTTTGGAACATATTTGAATGTTTTTTTGTTTTTTCTAACATATTTGAATGTTTTTTATTTTTTTGAAAATTTTCTGAAACTATATATAGGAAGACGAGGAAGCGTGGATGCCCCTAGCAATAGATGGGATGTACAAGGGCATAAGGCCATGTGCGTATGAGAAAGGTGAAGATGCAAAAATTCCCCAGCAATTAGGTGGGAGTATTCAAAGGAAAACTCTTCACAGGTAGAAGTGGGACCCAAGGCCATTATGGATAGGTTCAACATGATGGTGAACGTAAACCAATGAAGTGTTGGGAAGAAGCAAGGATGCCCCCAGCGTAAGTTGGCCTAAAAGCACATGCTAGAAAGGAAGGAGAAAATTGTTTTTGTGAAAGTTGACAAACATGTCTGCAAACAAGTAATCTTATACACATGGATGTTCTGAATGAAGTAGAAGAACAATGTGAATGATATGAATGTATCTTAGAAGCCTTGTGATGAAGAAATGATTAGTAAAAGGCACAAATTGTGAGACAAGATATGAACTAGGGTAAGATTTTGAACAAGGTCCAAAATGAGACACTTAGTAACATTTTAATCCTGCCTACTCATAGAGATCTAGTGTGTGCACATGGAGTTTAGTTACGTCTTGAAGGGAAGATTTAATAGACAACAAGTGAAGACACCCTAGCCAAAGTGTAGGATGATTGATTTTGAAAGTTAATTTTGTTATTGAAGGGTGGAGGGATAGCCATACATTGCTCCGCTACTAACCAGGTGTTCATAGCCCCGACGGAGATGTATTTGATTCTAATCGTAACATTGCTCTACTTCCAGTCAGACATCCATAGCCCCGATAGAGATTATTGGAAATACCCCAAGAGAGAGTAATATATGAATTTTCTTTTGCTTTGTATCTTTTAGCTTTTGATTTGATTGATTTTGTTTCTTTTGATTTCTGAAAACTTATTTCAGCTCTCTTGTTTGACAAGGGGTTAAGAACCACAGATGACTTGATGGAAGGAGGTGGAAGTGATTGTGATGACGACATTGGCTAGTGTCAACAAATATGTCCAAAAGTTCTTCACAACAAGTTTATTAGATGGTGAATGTGATAGGATCTCTAAGAGGTCAGTCATTCTTTAATTTACCAAGGTGATAAAAGACCAGGGTCAAACGGATACCATAGAGATAAATGTCAAAAAATGCGTGTGAATAAGCTAACCAAAACATCACCAAAGGGATGAAAATGGTAGGGAGACTTGCAGAAGAATAATAAGGAAGGGAAGAAAGAAACATCCATGTGTACACAATACCTGATTGCAATGTTTGATCTTTGTACCTTTGATTTTTGTTGTGTTTTCTCAATGTTTTTTGTATTTTTGAATTGTTTTTTATTTTTAGATTTTTGACAGTTTTAAGAGGTTGGGACTAACAAAGTCACTCTGTGTGGTAAGATCCAACAACAATGTTTGACTTTCTCAATAAGGGAGACTAGGCGCGTTTGTTTATCGAGAGTGATATTATCCCCGATCTCGATGATTGAGGTGAGTTCACACTCAATAAATGACTATGATTTGTTCTGAAACATGGATTTCATATGCAAGAGCTTGAGTTCCCTATCCAGAGGTTTATGCACTTTGTGCCATACTTGATGGTTACGTTGATGTGCATTCTTGAATCATGTTTGATTTAGAATTTTGAGATTGTTTGATTTGTTGGGAGCTATAGAGCTCTTTACAGTTTTGATTTGAGCTTGATTAAGAAACTGTTTGGGTTTCTTATAAGCTAACGCGTGACTTGTCTGATCCTCGAGAAGGAGAAGAAAGTGAATGTTTATGATTGATGATAGGAATGAGAGAAATGATGGTGGGCTTGCCCCAGTCATTGGTAGAAGGATGATGTGATTGATGAAAAGGATATGGTCCAAGGATTGAAGAAGATGGGCTACTGGGAGGTGAGCCATAGATAGAAGATGAAGGGCTACTAAGATGTGGCCCAAGAATAGAAGAAGAAGGGATACTAGGACGTGACCCATAGATAGAAGACGAAGGGCTACTAGGATGTGGCCCAAGAATAGAAGAAGAAGGGCTACTAGGATGTGACCCATAGATGTAAGATGATGGGCTACTAGGATGTGGCCCAAGAATAGAAGATGATGGACTACCCGGGGGTGATCCATACATAGAAGATAAGGGGCTAGTTGGACATGCCCCAAGAATAGAAGATAGTGGACTACTTGAAAATGTCCCACAAATAGCATAGGGAGGGCTACTAGAAGGTGACCCACACCTAGACGAAGATGAAGGGCTACTTGGCATTGACCCCATAAGAGATTGTGATTGAGGAATTATGATAGAAAAAGAGTGATTGGGTGATGAGAAGATAGGCCATGGATCAATGTAAGACCTAGGAGTTTCCTCACTTAATGAAGAATGTGAAGATGGAAGAATAAGAGGAGGATCAAGTTGCATGATTTGAGGCTCTTCCTCTATTTCTTGATAAAAGGAATCAACATTTTTCTCAGAATATGTGGGCGCATCAAAGTCTAAAGAGAATCCTTTCTCGTAATCTTCTAAAGGAATATCTTCATGTGCCCCTATAAATGCCCTGATTGTTTCTTCATTCTGAAAGAGGTCAATCGTATGAGTTGTTGATCGATCACCAGGGGTTGATTGGAAGAAATAGGTTCACTTGGTGTGGAAGACTTAGAAGATGTTTGATGATGATTGATAGAAGAAGATGACATGAGAGACGAAGAAGATGTGTAGCTAGATGTCTCAGGAGTAGAAGAAGGTGGTGTGGACCTACCTATACGATGGTATATCATCTGTAAACTAGTAGGATTAAGTCCAAAGTCTATAGATTACGATGCATGGGTTGATTCAGATGTTTGACTCGAAGGACTTTGAGTCACATGAATCTTCAAAGAAGGAAGAATTATTGGGGGTGATTGATGAAGAAGGTCCTGCGAAGAAGGGGAGGACCATGATTCAAGAATCGCATCAAATGAATAATAATAAGGGTCTTGCAAAGAAAGAGAGGACCACGATTCAGAATTGTATTAGATGTTTGATTGGAGGGATTTAGAGTCGCACGTATCTTTAAAGGAAGAAGACGTCGTTGAGGTGACTGATAAAAGGGGTCCTGTGAAGAAAGGGAGGACCGCGATGTAGGAGTCATATTAAATGTATGATGAAGAGGTTCCTGGGAAGATAGGGAGGACCATGACATAGGAGTCACATTAGATGACTTAGGAGTTGAATTGGATGAATCCGAATAGTAGTTTGGATCTGAATCCTCAGAAGATTCAGAGGAAATATTTGGATTGGAATCCTCAGAAGAAGAGGAAATGTTTGGATTAGAATTAGAAGAAGAGTGGGGGGAACTCGAATAATAATTTGGATCAGAAGTGTCCAAATCATACCACCGACTATGAGATGAAGGTGGGGAACAGTTACCCGTATGGGACTTCTAGCACGAAGAACCAAATGAGGTTTAGTCATGATGGGCATCCTTTGATGTGAATTGCTAAAAATTGAATTCGTTATTGTTGTAAGAATGAGGAACTACGCGATAATCAGTCATTGTTGGCATCATTTTAATATCAAATATCTAGGCCTAGATAGTGTGATAAAACTTCTTCAAAGTGAAGAAGGTGACTATGTCCATTTTGGAAGCATAAACAACCAACTAGACATTTCGTAAGTATTGATATGCGTGTGTGATTTTCTGAAGGTCTAAGGAAAATAGACATCGTGATGATGCAATATCGATGAGATTGAAAGGGATTGTCCTAGAAAATAAGTTTTCTGAATGAATAATCACAAGGAACAATCATGCAAGTGTGAAACACAAAGCCAATCAACAAGGAAATACACCATATGAAAATGCGTGTGTAAATTTTGATGCAAAGATGATCAACACAATGTCAATATTTACGTCAAGCTCAAAATGAACAAGGCGTAAATATTAACAAAGGGTAGATGCGACTCCCAATCAAAGGATACCATGACAAGTTCAACAACCAACAAGACCTAAATTTTAAAGGGTGAGGATTACAAATGTAAGCCACGTAACCACACCAATTGGACACGTTGATCAAGCTTCACGGAGAAGTGAGATATTAGTGTCAAAGTGGTATCAAAACGACGCAAACAAAGTAAGTGACACCTTTCAAGATTTAGGACAATGTTTGAAATCAAACTAAGTCAAAGTATACTAAGGATGTGTTAAAACATGGGTAGCGTAACATCACAATGCAGAAGCTTAGATCATGTTTACGAGAAACATGACATAAGTATCTTAATTATGTCGAGACAATGCAAACGAGGTAATGTGTCAAAGGGAGATAAAATGATGAATCAATCCTAACTATGATGATGATCCTGACATGGGTATCAAGATCACAAAGGCTACCAATGATATAAATACGCCTCCACACACTTTAGACATTTAACTTACCCAGCCGCAAACATGGATGGGCGTAAACACAAAAAAGTGGCAGAAGCAATCGATTGGTAACACAAAGGTAGTCACCCTTCCTTTGATCAACAAAGTGTCAAAAGAAGGTGAAGGAGGAAGATCAAAATGGGGGTGAAAAAATGTTGGCTTTACTTTGGCAGAGTTTCACCTTACCTTAAGGTAAGTGAAGAACTAGGCCAAGTAATGCATCACACGTTTCGTGATGAAAATGATGGCTCACAACTCAACACAGTTTTTAGAATGGTCAAAGTGGGCTCCTGGCCAAAGTATATTTTCCTAGGTGGTTCTCTCATCCTAGGTGCTACAAAGATTATCCACGAGTGGGACGATTTACCCAAAAAGTCACACTGACTAGTTTGGGAGTATCTCGACTTTTCCCCCTTCAAGCACAGTGGGCAATAAATGCATCCATCATGTACTCAAAAGGGTCACATAGGGACAACTTGTAACTCTATCTCACAAAGGAATCACTAGTTAAGTAGGTAGTGCGGAGCACTTCCCATTTCATCCACAAGGTTCCCTCTTGTGTGGACTACTTTGGGGTTCCTGGAACCACCCCCATTGTTGTAGCTTAAGGCGTTATGCCAAAGGGGTTATGTTCCAGTTGAGCGGAGAGGGACGTACCCTTTTCCGAAACCTACAATACAATGTTTTGAATATGGTGTGTTTTTTATCTTGCTTAACTTAATGTGGTTTTAAGTAGCACACCATTTGGTAACCTGCAAGAAACATGTGTATTAGTGGGTTTGTGTTTTGTCTTTGACGCCTTTCTTTGACAAGCATTAGGTCCTGTAGACAATGAGTTTAGTAATTTTTCATTGCAAATTGATATCAATAAAGGGAATTTACACCTTGCTTTTGATTCCTAAGATCACCAAAAGGTGTGAAGGAAGAGCATACATAGTGTGAAAATTCTTACTAAATCACATAAAAATTACTTTATCTTTTAGAACAAGTGTTTTTAACATATGATACAAAGTTGTGCAAGTGTTTTTGATCTCCAAGATCACTTTTGAAGGCACGAGGAGAGAGCATACACACTTTACAAACCTTGCTCAAGCTAAGAAATGAAACACTTAACTAAGTTAGTCAAAAATAAAACCAAAATAACCCTGCAAATAACTGATTAGTGCTACAAAAATATTTCAAAGTGTTAGAATGGCCAAGAAAACACTTTTTTGAACTTTAAGATACGTTAGAAAATGACTATTTACCTAATAATGTAAACCATAAATTTTTGGTAAGTAAAAATCCTAATTTTATGATTCCATTGTGTAGTTCACTTCAATACCTTTCTAACACAACAAAAACGAAGTCATTTCGAGTTCGGGAGCAAAAGTTATGGCCTCCGGAAGATTGCTAATGATGCATGCGCCACTGTTTGTGTACCTGCGCCCCTTTTTTTGTGCCTGTGCACCCTTGTGTAAAAAAAACACAGTGAGAGTTGTGCCTACGCGCACAGAATGGCGTGTGCACCCCCTTTCCTATAGGTGGCTAAAAAACACATGATTTTTCAAAAATATAATTTTTTTATCGATTTGGTTCAATTTTTGGTAGCACTTCACCTCCTTTGATCCTGCAAAGAGAAAAAAAACAAGACAAATCTAGCTAAACTAGTTAAGAAACATGATTTTTTGCCATTTAGAACAAAAATATTAGTGAAACTAAAAACTTGAACTAATCTAAAAACTTTGAAACTAATCTAGAAAGCTTTGAAACTAATCTAGAAAGCTTTGAAACTAATATAGAAAGCTTTGAAACTATCCTAGAAAGATTAAAACTAAGAAATAGTTAGAAACTAAAACAAAAAGCTTCAAAGTGACTCCATTAATGGAGGATGGACATAAGTGTCCCACCGGGCATGCCAAATGTGTGCATTGGAAAGTTGCACAAGCTATGGAATGAGGCTAAAGAACCTCAAAGCTTTGCTAACTCATCCATGCACCATAGGATTAGAGCTAAACAAGAGAAACTAACATGCAAGCATTATAACTTTGACAAAAACATCAAAAACTAACATGTATACTACTCTCTACTCTATGAAAGCTTAATGAAAGTGAACCTAGTTAGATTCTAAGCAATCAAATTGTGTGTTGTTTACTCCATGAGGGTGAATGAATCTCACTAAATGGCTACATGGCCAAGTTTAGCTATTTCATTACTAACCTAACATGGGTGCAAGATGAAGCTATTTTAATGGTGGATGACCCAAGATCAAATGCCTTATTAGCTTGGCTAATGCAAATGAGCTCTTAAGCTTTCTTAGGCTTGTTTTGGCTTTAGCTTAAGTAAAGTTAGTTTTGTGTAAAGTGGTGAGTTTTGAATGGGTAGGCTTAGCCTTGTATTTATAGTTTTCCAAATGGAAGAGTTTGGAATTTGGGTGCATGTGAGACTAAAGCTCAAAAATCGCTTTTAGATTAGATTAGGATAAACATGCTTTAGGCTTAGTTAAGCTAGGATTAGGCTAGTTAAACTTGATTAGCAAGTGATTAGAGACTCATTGAGAATTGGGAGGGGTCTGGATAACCAATTGTGACTGATAGATAGCCTACGAAGCCAATAGAAGTGGTCTAGAGAGAACTAGGGAGGTTCTGAATGGTCAAAAGGAGGAATGTTTAGCTAATAAGAGAGATATTAGCCAAATAAGCTGATTATAGGAGGAATACGACTGAAAGAGTGTCGTGAATGGGCATTCAAGAATGGAGCGAAGTATGGGGATTTAACGAAGTGTCATTAATTGATTGGATTGGATGAAATGCTAAGTGTAAGCATACGGAAGAATGTGTCTTGCTACTATAAAATTTACAATTCTACAACCCATGATACCAAGGACTATAGGCTCATTGATCAGATGCACGAGGCCATTGATCATGGGGTGTGTCAAACTAGCATTGCCAGTAGTTCTAAGGGTGATGATTGCCGCTATGAGGAGCGCGAAAATGGTGGCATGCGTGGAAGGGGATTTTGCGAAGGATTATGTGGTCGTGGTAACTGTGGAGGAGGAAGGAGTGAGTTCCTGTATGGGACCTATTTTAATTACGGGTCTATAGAACATTATAAACGGGAGTTCCCAGATCTGTTGCAATGCTCATGGTGCGAAAATAAGCACAAGTATGAGGAATGTTCAAAATCATTTGAGCACATGAATCAACAGCAATAGAAAGACAAGGGCATTGCAATGGTAAGCATCAAGAAGACATGCACACAATGGATGCTGTGGGTGATACACGATGCAGGTTTAGAACCTATTTTAGTAACAAGTGTAGAGGCTACGTGTGCAAAGGAAATACCAAGGCAGAGGACCCTGGTTTTAAGAGAGGAAGTAGTTCATGTGAAGTACCCAAACCCCATGCATCAAAAGGAAGTATACGAAGATACCATAGATGTCATTTGGAGTTTACTAGGAGAAATCCAATGCCTAAAGGAGTAGTCCAGAAGGGAGGAGAAAAGGAGAAAGGTTGAGGCACCAAAGGATGACCTGGATGAGGTCAAGGAAGTATGTAAAATGCTAAGGCAGGAAAATGTTATTCCCTTGCTAGGGGCATGGTTGAGGGAGAATGTACCATGCACTAGAGAAGAGCACGAGAGACAGATCCTGCATGTAAACCTTCCCCCTCACAACCTTGACTATGACAAGGAGATCACATTGGATGCAGTCATAGATGGATGGCTCCTTAATAATATCCTCATTGACATAGGTGCAGAGGTCAATGTTCTCACATTGGATGCTTGGCATCAGATGAGAAGGCCTACATTATAACCATATTTGAATGTGTTGTATATGGCAAACAAAATGAAGGCAATGCCCATTTGTGTCTTAAGTGATGCATCTATCACTATTAAGGGAGCTAAGTTTACTAGGGACTTCGAAGTCTTGGTGCTCACCGAGGTGGACAATTTCCCAGGACTACTTGGGCACCCATGGTGTTACAAGAACAATGCTGACATTCGGTTCAACAAGGCTTACATCAGCTTTGAAAATAAGGAGGAGCGTGTTATTATACCTTTGGCTGATGGGAAGTCAACACCCTATACTGAACCTTTGGGGGAAGAAGTCCTGGACATGATATATGTGTGCTCAATTAGGGATCTAGAGGTAATCCATCCTACTGACGGAGTTCTCTAGTTTGAGGATGCTCATTCAGTAAGTGACACCACCAGCCTAGCATGCAATAATTGGGTGCATGGGACTTATGAATTGATCAGATGACAGTTGAAAGCATCGGTAAAAAAAGTAACAAAGGCACGTATGGTCCGGTGCCTAGGAGGAAAAAAATTACCTAAGTATTCAGGAGGGGCCTTCCCTGAGATATTTTAATAGGAGATAAAATCTTAGTGGAAGGAGGAGAAGGAATGAAGAGGGATGTTAAGTTATGTCTTGCTTAGCACAGCGGCATGGTGGTGGGATACACATAAGAAGAGCCTTTTGGAATGGCGCGAGGTGAGAATTGCTCTCTCTGTCAGGTTTTCTAGAAGCAGCATGCCCACCGCCATCAAGGACTACCATGGTAAGGAACCCAGCTCTTTCCACGTCCAAGCTTTTGAGAAGGTTTGGAGAGAAGGCGCGAAAGCTTTGCCACCATCCCTTTGGGTACACAAGTTGTATTCTACACTACAGGGTTACACGTGCGTATGGTACATACATTCTAAGACATGCTACTAAATAGGAAATTGGTAATATCTAGTAGCTGACCTCATTCAAATGTTTGAATATCGAAGTACCAAGCCATCGATTGATAAGGCATTGCAAGTTGTTAAGCGCCTTACCATGGGGGATAGTGCCATGGTAGAAGATAGGTTTTTGGAACTGCTAGGTGAACCAGGTTTGGAGGCGTGCTTTGAAGAAGTAAAAGAGATCCAACTTGAGCGCGAATGCTTGGAAAAGGAGAAAGGGAAATTAGTATATGTCCTAAATTAGGTCTCGGTAACAAAACCTGATGAGGTACCCACGTACAATAATTGGGAAAAAGGAACATCGCAAGGTACCCAAAATCAGTAATAACAAAGTAGAGAGAGGAAAATCCCACTGTAGTTTATCCCAAGACGATTGGCTCCAGAAACTCATACAATGTTGACAAAGTTTGGTGTGCACTATGGTCTGAATCCACTGCTTGATCACAAAACTCAAAAAAAACTGACACTGGGCTTCACCAAAATAGCTCCATGCAAGGAGACTGTTAATGGAGTGATGCCAAAAGTGCAAAAAAACAACAAACATAATTCAATCAATTGCTATAAATAGGTGTAACATGATCCAAGAAAAATAACCAAGGAAAAAAGGAAAGGACACCAGATCTAAAGAAATAGGAGTGCCA
Organism: Taxus chinensis; assembly: GCA_019776745.2. NCBI lineage: Eukaryota > Viridiplantae > Streptophyta > Pinopsida > Cupressales > Taxaceae > Taxus > Taxus chinensis. Next base: position 433,802,323 of record CM034156.1, on the reverse strand, counting down.
TGATCCAAAAAAAGCCAAGGCAACAAGGAAATAACACAAAACCCGAAGAAGGATGATCAACTGTTACAAAAAGGTGTGTCACGATACAAGAATAATAACCAAGGCAACAAGGAAAGGATGCAAGATCCAAAGAAATAGGAATGCCATGATCCAAGAAAATCCAAGGTAACAAGGCAAGGACAAAAAACCCAAAGAAACAATATAAAAAAATATCCTCCCATAATGTTGAATGGGTAGAGTGATGCAACAAATCTATATGAGTTGTCAAAACAACTACTTAAACACTGATAAACTAACACTGGGATTCATGAGTGTAAGAATTATCCTGCTAAATAAATAAAATGATAAATAATAACCTACACTAACACGTACTACATGGATTTAAAACCATAACAATCTGAAATTGAAGTGCAAATAGAAAATCTAACTCATTCACCCAATTCCACATCCATTTTCATCACTTCTCAATTATATGTAATTACTTGTAAAAATGTAAAATTTTCTTAATCTGATGTAATTCAATATAAAATCTGAATTATGAGGTTCTTATTAGCCATGTAAACATTCCTGATACCTCACTTAACCATTTATCAGTTTTGGGTGTTTTACCAAGTTATCTCCATTTCTCATAAATAAATAAAAATGGTTTAAAAACTTAAAATTCAAATCATGAATTGATAAAAAAATATAAATAGGAATAAAATATAGATAAAAATACTCCAAAATTGATAAAAGAGTTCACCTGTGAGGGACTACATCTTCAGGTTCACAAATATGGCAAATCGATCATATTAATGATACAAAAATAACACAAATTCTTACATCAAATATCCAAAATAGGCATAATACTTGTAAGTACATCTACTTCAGACTCTACAAAGTCTCTAATGACTACTTCCTATAAAAATCATACTTGTACCTACTCTTATCTCTCCAAAATGGACTTTCTCTCTCACTCTCTCTCTATGAGGCCATTTAATCTCTCCAAAAGGGCTATAAATCTCCCAAAAAATGGGAATAATAATTCAAAATGTCTCTAGGTATGTATCGGTTCCATTTTCCACAATATCCATGCACAAAAATAGAATTACAATTGTTAGTTATCTCTAAACAAGGGGTTATTTCTCTCTATTATTTGTCTGCAGTCAAAAAATAATGCTCTTTAATTAAAACTTAAAACCTTATATAACATTGTTTATCTCATGGCTCAACCACTTGGGCCTATCTTTTTGGTCTGTCTCACCCCAAGTTCAAGCCTCACCCATCACATTTTCAATGTTGGTTTTGATATTAGTGGGAGGTAAATCCCACATTCACCCAAGACAAATGGGTCCAGTTGTATATATGGCTCAGTAGTTGCATGTTTCCTCATGGTTGTGGCCACGTTAATGCTTTGTTTTATTTCCTTGAGAAAATCATTGGTTGGATCATCTTTAGGCACAATTGAAGGTGTTCAGAAGTTATATCAAGTTGGCATGTAACTCGGTCTTCATTTGTCATGAGTTAGTATCCATCCTAGCTCAACACATAGCTCGAGATCACTTGAGAGCTAGCAATGTGGATGTATTGGTTGCATTGATTCTCAGACCTTAATGAAGTGGATTAAGCCGAACATGTAACTTAGTTTGGTTGTAATGTGTTGAATTGGTAATATGATGAGGTGGTTCACCCACTATGATAACTATGTAGCTTGACCTGACTCTCTTCCAACTCACCCTCCATATCGCCAAACTAGTTGGGATTATTTGAGAATAATGGGAAATTTGTCCCACATGCACCAAAATATGAAATTTAAATAGGTATAAATATGAAAACACATACATAGTTATGTGAATTCAATATGAGGCAGGGTTCCCTTCCCAAAAAAAGAGTGGAACCCACTATCTATTAGGCCCCCAGCCGACATACCATGTGGGACCCACCTTGGTCATTGAAGAATGAAGGATACAAACCATATTTTTTCTCAAGCAGACTCTTCCACTTGTCATGATCGCATTCATCCAATTTTTTCATTCTCCATATGCCCCATTAGTGATGTATACCCTACACTTTATTTTTGCTAGTTGGAGAGAAAATTCAGTGGAATGTATCTTCCACATACGGTATTCATTTTCCTCCATTTAGAAATCTCTCAACAAGTTCTTCTATATGAAACTAAATTTAGGAAAATTAGGGAAAAACTGAACCATGAATATCCTCTAGATTTCCCACTAAAAACTTTTGTAGCACCAAAAGGTTTTATTCTCAGAAAATTTGTAAATGATTAATTCCTTGATTTTTGGCTTTCCAATCTCTTTTGTGAAGTAGATTCTCCTCCTATAATGTTTTAGCAATTTAGGAGAAAAAAACATACGTAATTTTTAACTTCTCACCTTGATTTACAAACATAAGTGGGTTTCTCTTTATATGAGGTTCTTTCTCTTTATGTGAGGCTATTTCTCCCAATATGGGTTGTCTCTTCCATTACAAATTAGTCTCTCCTAATAAGGGTTGTCTCTTCCATTACAGAGTTGTCTCTCCCAGTAGGGGTTGTTTCTCAGAATATACTGGCATGCATTTTGTTTCTCATTCTTAGGGTCTAACTATCCCAAACTAGAACCTATAACTAGGTAATGAAGAAGTTTCATAACTCTCTCCTATCTAGTCCATCTAAACCTCTACACTCACTGTGTCTTGGTATATTTCTAGAAAAAAATTCTTAGAAACTACATTGCTACAAGTTAGGATGAAGCTCTTTCATAAGGATTCCAATATTTTCCTTGTGCATTATTATTAACAAAGGAAAAACAATACATGGTAATAAAAGTAGTTGTTTCATGAATGTATGTTAACATCCTTATCTTACATTGAAATTCACTTGTATAATTTTCCCCTTTTCATAAGGTCTTATAATTAATTACAATAAATGGTTTTTTTTACAAACATTTCTCAAGTATTCAGGTCTTACCAATTGTATAGAATAAATTACACATATTATAAGTACATTTTTCAAATGTAAAGAAATGAATGCCAATGTACGTTCATGAAACAAAAGTATTTTTTACCTTTTATAATGACATACTGCCACCTCGTCTTCTTTCTTGGAAGATCACCATGACTCATGGATAAAAAACTACCTTTTTAACATGTATTACAACCATTTTTAATCTCAAAATTGGTTTTTTGGAGAACCTTATTTGTTTAAGTTCCCTCTTAATACATAAATCATATTTACCTGTATTGTCATTGTTGCGAGAATTAGTAGCCATACATGTAAATTTTAACATGTACAAGGGAAGGCTAATAAAGTGATATAACTTGTCATTAGTTTTTTATAGTGTCTCTTCTCAACTGTATAGCTACTCTGATTTCTACCTCCACATTTTACTCAAACAATGAGTTAGTTTTTTTCATACTTAACAAAATCACAAATATGAATTGGAGGTGTCAATAATAAACATGATAAATAAATTATATCCATTTAAATTTTTTATCCATAAAGGCAATAATTGTCTCACCAACCCATTTTGACTGAGGATCCTATGTGGGTTACTCCTTTTTAATGGGTCTTTCATTGGATAGACTGGTTCTCTGCATAGGATTGGCTTGTTGATTTTTATTCCACTTTATTCTTACGAAGATAAGGGTGGAATTTATAACAATTTTCAATCTATTGTCCACTCATTCTATAATTATTATAGTAATTTTTTTACTCCCTATATCTTATTTTGGAGAGTAGTCTTTGTTAATCCTCTTTTCCAAGTATTTCCTCTTCCAAAACTTGGCCAAAAAATTGGTTACTTATTCCACAAAAAGTACATGGAAATGAACACTACAAATTTTGTATTACCTGACCATAATTCACATGGTTGAAGTGAAAGTTGGATTATTTACGTTGTCCATTTCTTTTAAGACTTTCACTTGTGCAAGAATACTAAGGGGAAATTATTTTATCTCCTCCTTTGGAATTTTCACCTCACTTTGGAGATGTCTTGCATCCTCAGATATTTTTTACATGTGTAGAAGGTGGTTCCCTCCCTAACTTGCACTCACTCCCACAATCAGTTTGTGAGGCCTACCCAATATTTAGAGAAACTAAATTCTCATTAGTATGATTGAAAACAAAAAAAAATGTCATTACCTTTGATGGGATTTTCTTGGAATTCTGGTGGTATATATTCTTCTCTTGAAGCATGTATTGCTTCAGTTGTTTTTGAGATTTCCCCAATTTCTATCTTACCACTGTCGTATCCCAAACCTGCATAATGAGGTCTTTCCTTAGCATGTATGGGATTAGTCATTCCTCGACCATTGATGTTAAGGACCTTTCCATCAAAACCCATCTTAATTAATAACTTATCTATTCAATACCCCAAGTGTGATTCTCAAATTCACTAAAAGAAGCAACTACATCTTAATTGGAAGAAAGAGAACACGATGATTTGTATTTGTATTTGTGTTTATATTTGTATTTGTATTTCTATACTATACATACCTCAGTCATGGTTTGTGCATATTTGGTAGATGATGGTCTCCTTTGCATGGTAGACTCTTTTTTCTCCTCCACTCCTCACCATTTTATAATTTTGTTAAAATATCTTCCTTAGCTTGTAACTCAAGTTGCAACTCCTTGATGATTCACATGAGAAATTCTCCATGGAACATCATTCTATCTTACAACTCTCGCTTCTCATCCTCCAAATGTTGCAACCCTTTTCTTAATTCAAAGTTTTCCTCTTGAATCTTCCAGTTTATAATTTTAAGCGTCTGAAACCTTTCTCTCTTAAGAGCTTTGCCCATGGTTGTACTTTTACAACCAAAAAACCTGCACTTCCAAACTACAACTTGAACAAATGGAATAATCTAACACAAAGCGAAAAATGTGTTAGCAAACCCTTTAGAAAACCGCTTTGATACCAAACTTGATCTGAAAATGTGTTGTAAGTGCAAATTGACTCAGTTTCTCCAATTTTGAATACCTTAACAATTTTCTCAATTTTCCCGTCTTTACATTAAATTACATTAATTGATTAAAATCATATTTACAACTAGTAATAAACAACAAGAAAATGATAAAATAAAGAGAAATACTTAGCAAATTGATAACAAAGTTAGAAATACTTAGCAAATTGATAACAAAGTTCATCCTTATGGGCTATGTCTCCAGGTCTAAAAACACCTTGAACTAAGCCAATTAAAAATTGATGTGAAACTACACTTATCTCAAGCTTACACCAATAAAATTTGACTTCAACCTACAAATATGTCTCTGTCAGTCTCAAGGAAGTGGAAAAATCATGTTCTGGACCTCCAATATGCTCCTTCTTGCATAAAAATCCACTATACTTGTACACTTTCCTTAATCAAGGACTAAAACACTTTCCTCAAATATAATTTTGCACCTTATACATTTGTTTCCAATACTTGTGGCATAATGACTAAGACATTATCTTTTTTACATTGAGATAGGGGTTCAAATCCCCCCAAACTGACCCTTCTCTTTGTTATTATACCACATTCATGGGTCGAATGACATGTTGAAGGCTTAAAATAGCCTTTGTTTTCCTTGTAAATCGACCTCCATGGTTATCATCCCACATTGTTTGGGATATGAGATAAACATGGGTTTAAATGGAAATATATTTGCCTTTTGAATCAATTATAGGACCATCCTTAATTTGTTGAATCAATTATAGGACCATCCTTAATTTGAATTTGATCTTGGTTGTGTTTTCCTTCATGTATAACAAATACGTTAGCTTTGGAACTTGGTCTTGGCTTGAACGCTTGAGGGGATACCACATGGTGCTTAGCTGGATGCCACTTGTCTTAGCCGCTTAGCTTTGCAACGTTAGGAAGTTTAATCCCACATTCACCATGTCGAGGCATCTACATTGTTTTATATGGAAAAATTGCTTCTATTGTACTGTGAATATAGGCGGTTAGGTCCCCCTCCTTACAAAAAGAGGACCCCACCAGTTGAAGGGCCCCCAACATACAAATAACATGACCCCCACACTCGGCCATCAAAGACCAGAGGCCAAAAACTAAACAAATCCATTTGATCCTCTTTGCCACATGTCACTCTCTGATTGGTCCACCTGTACAAGTCCAATTTGCATGATGACGCCATCTCTGTACCCAGTCATTTTTTACTTGTTTGACTTTAGCTTCAACGGGTCATAACTTTTGCATATGAAGTCAAATTGAACCCATTCAAAATGTGTTGGAAATATCTCAACGAGCTCTTCGATGTGTGGGCAGTTTTGGAAAGATTACATACCATCTGATTAGATCAATGTGGAGATCCTCCTGGATCACTGTCTAACACATGTTTTAATTGATCTATCTTGCAATTGCTATATATGTATATTCTGATTTGAATGGTTAATTAATAATTTGAATTTCAATCATGTTTCCAACCCTAACATATAATTTAAATAAATAAGAAGGAACTCCTCATTCCCATTCACAAATTGATTTATTTAGTTTTTGGGTTGAATCAAATTATTAGGGAGTTAATTATTAGACACTAGCTACTCAAACTTTAATATAGGCCCCAATTTCTTTTCATTAACAATCTAGGCCAAAGATTCAACTTTTACAATATGCAAGAGTCACATTGTGTAAACTAGGGATATCAAAGCAAAGAACATAACCAAATGAGCCAACTTAAAAAGTTAGACTTTAATTATAAACACCTTGCCACGAGTTGAAGCTTGCACTTCAAGCCTTTGGTACAAGTGAATTGTACTATCTGATGAAACTTATGTAATTAAATGGCAATATTATGCAACAATTGTCACAACTCTAAACACACATTTTAACGCTATACAATATTTGACAAAAAGATATGCCATTTGTAACCCTTTACTTAGAGCTCTTATGTTATAAAGTAGGCATTTTAAAAGTAGTTGATTTTATTTATTTTCTTTTTTTGATAGCCGAGGAATTGGAAGCCCAACGACCTAGAGTAGTGAGTAGTAACACAAGCTCACTCACTCACACCAGAGAGTGGGCTCCCCTAATCCTTTTACTTAGTGTTTTGATGCTATAAATTAAGCATATCATAGATAATTGATTTTAGTTATCTTCTTTTTTTTTGATAGCCGAAGAATTGAAAATCCGACAACCCGAAATACAGTACATTACCACCTAATCCATTTACCCCATTCACTCGGCCTAACCTTAGGGCCTAAAGGTAATTGATTGCCATTTCTATCTTTTTATTTAGTGTGGTGATTTATTGCAATTTGATTTATTAATTGCAATAAGTAAAATATTTTTTCAAAATTTACAAATTTCCCATGTGGAGATTTCCTTCCCAATAATATCTTAACACCGTTTGGGTTCTGACGCGGCCAGACGGTTTCTCGCTTCATAATGACTTGGCCCCTCAAATGGAAGGTCCAGGAGCATGGCATCCCTCACAGTCGGCCCTAAAAACTCTTTAGCTTCATTTTCCATCTATATTGAAACAATAACCACCGACCCAAAATATACATGTACTCAATCGCATATCATTCTTATATTCCTCTTCTTTCCTCCGTCCCTCCGTCCCTCCTTCCTCTTCAATTTTATTCTTTCTTTACCTTCAATCAAGAGGAGGGGCATCGCCGCCGAGAGGTATTAAGCAATCTCTTTCATCTTCTGGGTTTTTCATTTCAACATTTCTTCATTTGGGTCGGGTTTGATTAACATCCCAAGTTCTTATTTTGTACTTCTATTTGTGAATTCCCAATTGGGTAGTGATGAAAACAATTCAATTCATCAGTAATCTAATCTAGGCATTCATTTCAGAGGCGCCAGTTTGTAAAGGGTTAATTTTTTATTTTTTTCCTAGGGTATGGGTATGGGTATGGAATAAAGAAATCCTTTTTATTTGAATCTGTTCCTACCCATTTTGGTCTGTGATTGATCTCTTTGCATTTTAATATAATTATCCCCTTTTTTCAGATTTATTAGGGTGCAATCCGGGTTTAATTTGAGGTCTTTAAGTCAAGAATTAGAGCAAGCTATGGCAAAAAAAAGGAAGTCTGAAAACACCGGATTGGATGAGGTTGAGAAAACCATGTATACCACCTTCTGTAGTGCCAAATTCAGCCCTCTGGAGCTAGTTGAAGCCCTTTCTCTCAATGCATGGATGATTGCCAAGTGTCACAACCTAGCACGATGTGTAAATTGACGTCAATTTCATCCCTTTATAAAAGGGGGAAAAGGGGACACAAAAATTTTGCAATCCCCATGCCTTCATGATTTTTGGATGAAAGCACAACACTTAGCCATTTTTATGCTTGTTCATCCCCCCAAACCTCCATACCTTGTTGGAACTCTGGAAAATTTTTCCTAGATCTTCCAATCTCCATTGTTTCACTCAAATAGATCCAAAAAAGCTTCATCATACTAAAAACAAAGGGATATTAGAGAAGAAATGGATCAAAATTACAAATAATGAAGAGAAAATGAAGATTTTCACCAGATAACTACGAAGTCTCCAAATAAAAAAAAATTCATATCTTGCAAAAAGCAAGTCAGATAGAGATGTCATCTTTTACAAAAAAATTCATTTTTAAATATGATCAAGATGCAACAAACAGGAGGTAAAATAACTCCCAAAATCATTTGTTTCATAAAAAAACCCATTTCATGCCCTAACTCTTGTTTGTTGGATTTCTCAACAATCTGACAGTCGGATCGAGCTAAAAATTTGCACATAGACTCCAAATAAAAAACGTATTACAATCGATTTGATTTCATAAAAAACCTATTGTAGAAAAAATCCAGACATGCAAATTTCAAGATCCATTAATGGCTACCATGGCAACTCCGTGCCTCGAAGTCACCGCTAGGTGAAAATTTTGTTTTTTTATTTCCAACCATTATGGTGGGTGAAATCAAGTGAAATTCTAGGGATAAGATCATGACGAAGAGAAAAATATGAAAATATGTGTTCCTTCACAAACTAAGCACCAGAGACCCACATTCCAAAAAATAGTAATCTTTCCTACACGTGTTTGCTATTTTTGGTTAGTCTTCATCAGAAGCAATGGCGGCGAAGATAGTGTGCACCAAAGATAATCATGAGGTCAGAATTATTGTTCAGAGTAGAAAACAATGAAAATCACCACTTACTAAAAATAGTAAGTTCCCTATATGGGTACCTACTAAAAATAGCAAGTCATTCCAAGAAGTGGTCGAGATGAAGGCACCATACAAAGGAGAAAATAAAGAAGCTAACCTCATCAAGATGATCTAGAAATGAAGAAATCACCATTTACTAAATATAGTAAGTCTCCCATTTAGGAACTCACTAAAAATAGTAAGTCACATTCAAGGGGAAGTTTTGGAAAAATGAGATGTAGGGGGATAATCATTCAGGTCAATATCACCATTTGGGGTACAGATAGGAAACTCTAACACTTACCAAAGATAGTAAGTGTAAAGGAAACATGAATTTCAAGTGCACAGGTTGGTCTAGTTTTTTAGGTGTGATCAATCATGAAGAGGTGGACGTTTTTTGTGGTTTGGAATGATCATCTCATATTACAGAACATGAAATTCATCATGGTATTAATGATGTACTCATCACTTATGCAAGCATATATATCATTCTAGAGGTAAGTGGAACTTAGTAGTGTCACAGAGAATCATCGCGAGCATGGTATGCAGGTCATCTTGGATTCACTTCGTGCAAGTCTCAAATAATGTTTTTTACCACTTATCCGATGGTCCAAGGGGTTTGTACATCATAGAGTCAGTGGTCATCACTGGATGGGGTAAATTATTCAAAGTTATTTAAGGGAGTAATCTTCATCAATGCGGAGGATCACCAGTGTCAGAAATCTTCACTGAAAGTTCATGACTGCGTCAAGGCATTCAAGTAGTTCATCATGGGGAGT
>CM034156.1:432424348-432444484 GCA_019776745.2 Taxus chinensis | reverse complement strand
GGCGAAATCCGACGGTGTGTGTGTTCTTGTCCCCTCAGTATGATCTCTTCGTTCTTTGTGCTCACGTGAATCCAGAAAAGCGTGAAATGCTTGCATCAACAGGAATAGGTATTTGGATCAATGGACAGCCTTCAAAATGCAGACAGAATAGAATGCGGATAGGAGAGGGATAGCACAAGAGTACAGAGCTTGGCCTATGCAATTCCTAGCGGGGGGTCTACTGCGAATCATGCCAACAAAGAGCGTCCAGAACCTAAGACTAGCCTGTATGAAGAGCAAAAACCTGCAACTTTAATGGCTACCTAGACCATTCTACTCCAAAACAATAATGTTGTCTGCACAAGTTGGATCTGTGGCTTACCAACAGTAACATAAAGCTAAAACAAACCTGCAACAAACTATGCTACCAATCCTAAGCAAACTAAAACGACCATAGTACTGAAAACATGAAAATTGGAGTGAAAATGGTGGCCCAAATGATGTTGGCACTTGCACAAGTTGGATATGTGGCTTACCAGCTGCAATACAAAAACTAACCAAAGCACTCAATGAGAAAACTAAGAACCCTAAGCAAAGGAAACTAAATCTACTGCAACAAGAAATTTAAAACAAACTTTGGAGCAAAATTCAGAACTAAAATCAGGGGCCATTTGCATGTGCACAAACCATGCATTTATAGGAATCCAAACATGCAAAGATCAAATCTAAACTGAACTCCTAAACATTAAACAAAAGAAAAAACACTATTCCAGGGGACCAAAAACATAAATGCATGCTCAAGTCGGCAAGAAAAGCTGGTAAAGCGTTGATTTTTGCGTGCGTTCCGTCAAAAGCACGTTCTGGAAAACGCGCACAGGACCGCCGCCCTGCTTAGGGCGGCGGTTACAGGACCGCCGCCCTACACTGGGCGGCGGTTTCGTCACTGAAGACCAAAAATCCAAGAAAAGAGAAAAAATAGGGAAAACAAAGCACGCGGGGGCTAAGCGGGGCATGCGGGATGTTAACGCATATCCGTAAAGTTTCTCTGGATCCCGAACACCTTGCGAAGGGACCTGTATCATCATCGGGGCACTTATTACACCGTTCCGTAGTACAGTACCTTACAATTTTGGGTATGTACAGGAAACGATCACACAAAATCCTAAGAAAGCACATATTTGAGCTCTCTAACTGAACTAGGTTCCTAGAGAGGGAGATGGGCACCTGTGGGTTCCCTGGTCTGAGATATGGGTGCCCTTTTCTGAAGAAATATCCTAAAACCCTCCTATGAGGTGTTGTTGGATGTTCACTTGTGTTCTCTTCTTGTCGCACTAACTTTTTCAAACTACGTCAGATGTTGCTTTAATACCTACTATAAGGAATAACCGCAAAACCCTAAGACGAGCATCAAATCCCTAAAAAATTAAAGATGCATATGAAGGGGTCGGACTGTCCTCAGCGACCACAATGGTGGACTTACTAACAAAGCATTGCACTACATCTTAGACCCGATGTAGTTCCATATGTGTGTGTGTGCAATCATTCCCTAGATGCTCTTGTGCTAGTCATACTTTGTGAAAGTGGTGAGCAATAACTATGTGTAGAAATGTAATAAAATGTGGGTGAAATAGAATAAACTTCCCTCTTATGTAGTGTGTTGCAGATGAACCAGCCTTATACCTTGTGATGGAGCTAGATGAATGTAAATGGAGCCTTTTGATGGATGCATCCTCAAGTGATGATAATAGTTCTTAATGTTTTGTCCCTCATTATGGTCTCATAACTTTATATTTATATGGTTCTCTTGTTCTAATTTTGTAATTGACCCTGAAAAAGCTGACCACTAAAAATATGAAAAGCCCAAATGGCTAGAAAGAGCCCAAAAGATGGAGGTAAAGTAGGAAAAGGAAAATTTGACTGGACAAGTACAAGCAGGAGGTCGGTAGAGATCACAACAAGAAAAGTATAATGGCCAAAGGACATGGGTTAATTAGTTCTTTATTCACTCAAAAACCATATGAATAGTAGTATGAGATTAAGACTAAATAATGCCTAAAGTGTGTTATTTTGTGTCTACACTGGTGGCTCCCAACCATAGCCCCGAGGGGACTTCTTCTTCATTCTCAACAACATACTGTGTGGGGGAGATGGCCGTAGCTACCCAGGGGAACTTATCAGACAGAGGAAGAGGTGATGGTGGCAGGCCACACCCATCAAGGTGGGAGGCTCAAAAACACTAGGTAAGCCCCACCAGAGTTGATGAACTGACGAGGGAGCCCCAACTGAACTGTCAAACTGGCGGGGGGATCCCCAACCTTGGTGCCAAGCTGGGGGAAAGGCTTCTCCGTAGTTGACTGCGTGATGATCGGTGAGTACGGCTGAAAGAACATCGTTGTGAACGGATCCAACGACCTCCTCTAGGACGGCCACCATAGGGCAGAGAGCGCCTTGAAGGTGAAGGTGGATCACGAGAAAAATTACATAGGGCATCACCCTAATGTCGTATAAGGGTCTGGAGGTGCTCCACCTTGAGATCCACCTTATTTTCTTGGACTTGAATTTACAACAACACATTGGAGATAACCGTAGATTTATTATACAAGGATAAATGTTGATCAACCTCAGCATTAGCAGAAAAAATGAATTCCTTTCTTTCCATAACCATAATATAATTTCCCCTCTGGACACATGCCAAATTTGGGAAAACATGTGGGGAAATATGGGATTATCTCTTATAAGAATATGTTGTCAGGTGAAACATTCCATTCGGAGAGGAAAAAACAAAGAATGAATCCAATTCTAGGCCCATTGGGCTTTAGGACAGAACCAAAATAGATGTAATATAGTTTCCAAATGCCCAAAAAGGTACATTTGGGAGAAAGAACGCCAATATGAACCATTTGAACCCCAATTGGAAGACCTTGATGTAAAATACACCATAGGAAATGTGTAATTTTAGGTTCAACACAAGAAGACCAGACTGTGTCAAATCTCCTTATCCAATAAGATGGAAAATAATTAAGACTCTGCCTACTGTTAAGCTTACCAACCATGGGTAGATGAGGTGAAAGCCAACGATACCCTTTGCTAGCCACATAATTATAGAATGGGGTGTCTATGAACCTCTTCTAGTCCATCCACCAAGGACGAGAAGGAAGCAAAAAGATGTTATCAAGCATATAATTAGGAACAATGGCAATAATTATCATGATAGTAGTTCAATCAGGCATAACAAGCTTGAATCATATTTTTAGCTCATGCCAAGGATACCAAGATTGAATGTGTTTACTATAAAGGTCTTTGATTGAGTGAATTGCATGCTTGAATAACTTAAGTGTGGGAATGTTACGGATCTCTGCAAGGTACCTATCCTGGATTTGAATGACAGATGACCACCACAAGGAATGCTGGTTAACAAAAAGGACATTGCAAAAATTGTTTCCTTTCTATTATAACCATGGTTTGATACCCTCCCATGCTTTCTAAATACTTTTGAGCAGAACAATGCCCACAACTTTGATGGGAATTGGAGCAATTAAGAGATTGGAAAATCCTAATCCTTTCTAAGTAGTGCAGCCGTAAGGGGATCGCTCCTCAATGTCATGTCGCGGAAGTACTTTCCAATATTATTGGCCTTCGATGCAACACATTATCCATTTAGAAAAAAGTGCTTAGCCTTAGTGTTGGATATCAATAAGACCCATTCCCCCATATTCATGGGAAAGGAAACAAGTTTCCCATGCCACTCTGTGAAACCCTTTTCCAGAAGAGGAATCAGCCCAGAGAAATTCCTTGAGAAGATTCTTTAATTTGTGAACAAAAGCCATAGAGGGCACCCAACAAGAGGAATAATAAACATTGGTGGATTCAAGAACTTTAGAAGAAATATGGAATTTACTTGTTAAGGACAGCGGTTTGGTGATCCAATATTCTAGTTTTTTAGCCACAAGTTGAATCACATACTACCAGAGCTCCATAGGTGATGCTTGAAAATAAAAAGGAATGCCTGTAAATTTAAACATCTCACCATGGCCTAACGTCTTCCAATCATATGAATCTAGCCAAGAGGGCGTCGATAGGAAGGATGGCCTATAACACTGCATTTTTCACCATTGAATTGAAGAGCCAAAGGCCAAACAGAAAATATTGAGGTAGTGCATAGAATTGCAGATATTGAATTCTTCCTCAAATAAGGTAAGGAAGGAATCACCAACAAAATAGTTGTTGAGCAGTTAGGAATTATCCGTAGAAGGCAGCATAATCCCTTGGACAAGCCCTTAGAATTTGGCTTGGGATTTAGCAAGTACCCAAAACCCTCTACCGCGAGAACATAAAGTGCAGGCGGAAGAGGACAACCTTAATGAAAGGAACGAAATAGGCCAAAAGGCATTGAGATGTGGCCATTAATGATGATTTAGACCGATGCACTAGCAAAGAGCATTTGAACAGATTAAATAAGGACATGGCTAAATCTAAGGCGTGAAATGGGGCAGTGATAAAAACCCATTCAATCTTGTCATAATATTTTACAAAATCAATTTTAATAAACATATCAGGCTGGTTAGATTTGCAGGCCTATTCCATGCCCTCCCAAACGATAATAATATTGTCCAAAATGTAACACCCCTGAATGAAACTAGTCTGTTATGGATGGATGATAACAAGAAGAATATATCGCAGCCAAATTGCAAGGGCTTTAGTAATGATCTTATAAGATACATTAAGATTGGTGATAGGACGCTAATTGGTAATTTTCTCAGGGTCTCCCTGTTTGGGAATGAACTTGATATTCGCTTTGTTGATGCGAGTGTCAAACGACTGGTTCTGGAATTCTTCAAGACATACCCGATAGAGGTCTAGGCCAACAATGTCCCAAAGTGACTTATAGAACTCACATGGGAAACCATCACACCTGGGGGATTTATCATTATCCATTTGCATGACTGCTTCATGCATATCACCAAGTGTGAGCATACAGTCACAAGCTATCCTCTGAGTTGGAGTGAGTTTGCAAGGCATGACATCCAAACATTGTTCAATAGATGTTTTTCGCTCTTTTGAGGGAGTTTGGGCTTGAAAAACCAGCTTGTAATGATTTACAAAGGCTTGTAGCATAGGTTGGGGATCTGTAACTCTAGTTTCACTATCCTGAGTGGCCCATATTTGATAGGAAAGTTGTTTAGGTCTGAGAGAAAGAAAAAAATATTTCAAAACACGATCCCCCACTTTGATCCAATGCATGCAGGCATGAATTCAAATCATTTTGAGTTTTATGGTTTCTAAACTTTAGGGTTCACAAATCATTCATGGTAAATACATTTAATATTTGTATAATTTTTTATTTTTGAAAAGGTTGTTACATTAAATGTGTTATATATTATGTGCCAAGTGAAAAGGTTTTTATTGTAGAAACTAAATGTGGTAAATATTATTTTCAAAATTAAGTGTTTAAGTGCATAACGTTTTTACTATTTATTATAATAAAAAATTATATATTATTTTCAAAATTAAATGCGGTAATTTTTTAAAATTTATTTCTATTATGTATTTTAAACTAATTATTTGTTAGGGTTTACAAGTGGAGATTTGTTATGGTAAGTTTTCTTATTTATTTTAGAATCTTTTTAAACTTTGGTTTCCATGTTATTATGATAAATAGATTTATTCATCTCAAAATTTATGTAAAAAAAACTTTCTATTTTATAAATTTTAATTATTTATTTGATGTAATTTTATGATTTACTATATTATATATTGTAAGAAAATTTTGATTTTTATTTATTTTATTACCTATGCTAATGTAATTCATTTATTTTTTTATAAATATGTAAATGATATTAGTATTTATATGAACACAATTTTTAGTTTTTCATATTTCAACGAATTTATGATTATGTATAATTGATATGAATATTGCATTTTTTTAAATACTTAAAATTGTATTGGTATATATTTATTTTGAAATTAAGTGCCATAACATTTTATTGGTTTTTTTAATTTTTATATTAAACATATTATATATGTCTACTAGCATGTCTATCTTAAAACAATCTATGTAAAATATGTCGAGGGGTATCATTTTCAGGCGCTTATATTAAATTTAAGACATAAGTGGAATAGGCACCTTGAGAATGATACCTATCGGCATATTTAATATAGATTTATTTAAGATGGGTATGTTAGTTAGTTAATTGCTATGGTATTAGTATATTTGTGTGGTTATTAATTGTTGATCTTGGATTAGTTAATTGTTATGATACTATTGGATTTCTATTATTATTTCATACTTTCAACCAATCAAAATTTAGTATCATTTTTTGTATGTCAAATTTCTTAAGTCTTAAAAGCTTCAACTTGCATATTTTTTAATTTAAATAATACTTTAAAATACATTTTTCTTTCCTATTTGTTAACAAGTGAAAAAAATTAGGCATTACTGCAAAATATTCTCTTCAAAGTTAATTTTAAATATATTTTTATTCACATATTAATACTACCAAAAAATATATACTAATAATTATTATGTGACATACAACATAGAATTTCTAAACAATTTAGTTCAATATAACATATTAACATATATAAATAGTTAAAATCTTTGACTCAAAGGAGCTATGATGGGAGGAGCTGCATTTGGAGGAGTTGTGACTTGGGCCATGAAATTATTTGGAGATGTGCATAGGGAACCAACTAAGCTCTTTCCATCTTGGAAAGATGTGGAGCCACAACTGGAAATTCCATGATCAATCATCGACAAGGAAAAATCAAGATGCAAATTTGCGCTTGTGGGAAGGTTTGTAGGCATGCGACAGAACATTGATTTTGTGAGAGATGAAAGAGGGTTTAGAACCCGCAAGCGAGGATCACGAGGGACGACATGCACATCAATGGATGTGCGAATGACAACTCAAGTAGAGAGGGGGAGTTACATTCCCAGAATAGAAGTGTAACTCCTAATGACACATATGATGCATCGACGCACTGATGCACTGATGCGTAAGAGAATCTCATAATGACCCCTAAATGACACATAGACCTACGATCTCACCTAAGTGAGATGACTCACCTAATGATGTGGAAAATAACACACACCAATAAGATATTGGTGTATAAGGGAATGATCCTGCAGGCTTGAGGTCAGGGCTCTTGTAGGAGAAGGGTTTCTTTTCTTCTTCTAAAATGAGTTAGAGATGTCAAAAAATTTCTAGAGGCCCCTTGGTTTTATGGAAATGTTGTTCTTAGCCTCCACATATGTGAACTAGGAATGCCTCATGATTTTACTTTTTAGGCCCTTTCTTTTTGGATCTGTCCCCCTGACATGCCTTTAGAGTTCTGGGAGCCTGAAGTATTTCTAGGGGTAGCTAGATCCATGGGATTGTTGATATTTTTTGTATAAATAGAAATCTTGTTGTTCTATTAATATGCCTCAACTGGAACTAGTGATCATCTAAATGGATGATGTCTCGTCCGAGGAGGAATGAGTTGGTGATGAGGCGGTGAGAGATTCTAAAGTTGGTTCCTCTATTTCCTCGTCTATAGCGGCAAACCTAGAGGCTGAGATGGTAGATCGTGCAAGGGAGGATATGAAGGACGGTGCCAGTGGAGGGATTGATATTTCATATAAAGAAGATTTCATAGTTTTCAATTCCCTGTTCAATGCGGATTTGGAGAAGCTCACGAAGGCTCAAACCGTGGTGGAAGGGGGAATGGGAGAGGAAAAATACGTCGATGGTAAGGGTGACTAGGAGGATAGGTTAGGTGGGTGGGTAAACCATAATTTTGAATCTTTCCCCTCAGTGGACAATCTTACATTGAATGTGCCTCAATTAGATGTGGTTGGGCATTGAGGGGGAGGAAAGATCCCCCCATTTGGTGTAAGAATGACTGAATTAAATGGTAAGCTTGAAGTAATCCTTGGTCCCGGTAATTCTTCTTCATCTAGAATTAACGACGATGGATGGACAATGGTCCATCACAAGAAGCATATGACACGAAGTCACTCTAGGGTGGCTTCTGGTGGCGAGCCTTAATGTCTCTATTATTTCTTAGGGTTGGGCCAAGTCTCCTTGACTCACCCTTAGGTATAGCTCACATTTGATCGGGTTTCGTCTCTTTAGATTGTTGGTAGAGGTCATTTCTTCTGTTCCTCATTGTTATATCTTCTTCTCTCTTGCATCTCTCATGATGTATCCAATGTTATAAGGCTTATAAGAGCCACAATCCCTATTATATTACCTTATCTAATAAAATTATATATATAAATAGTTATGATGCCATATAAAATATTTAATTATTAAGTTATTTCATACTACCACAAGATATTTCAACCTACAATAATTATTATGATGTGACATACACTATTGAATTACTAAACACTTTAACACAACATGATGTATTAAATTATATTATAAATTGTGTCTAAAATATATCAAATAATACTTTATGTTAATAGTTGTGATGTTACTAAACATTTTATTACTACTAGTAAGTTATTCTCTCAATATTTTTTGCCTTTCTTAATATCAATTAATTTATTTTGAATGAGACTACCTTTATTAACATAGATTCATGTCACGTGTGTAATGAAATTCAATGCCCATGGTCATGTTTCTTTTTATGTAGCATCATCTCTAAGGTTAGAACTATAGTTAATTGTTTACTCTAAATTATATTAGGTACACAATTAAATCTTCTCATGCTCTTGAATATATCCTTAATATTGTTATTCAATTACAAAATTCATACTATGGCTATTTGTAATGTGACTCTTGTTAATTGTTGATACATGACTAATTGATTACTATCGTATTAGTTTATTTTATTTTATATTATAAATTTCTAACATCCAATAATAAAATATTTACAATAAAGATAAAGATGTTGGTTTTGGATCTATATCCAATATAATAATACATGTAAAGATATTGGTATATAACTAGTTAATTACTGTGGTATTAGTTTATTATGTTTATTTTTTAAAGTTCTACATGATAAATGGAATATTTGGGAATAAGATCTCAATAGTGAAATGGATATATTTGAGCACAAAACAATTTAATTCAATAGTGAATATAATTTAGAGCTTTCTAAGATGATATAATAAATTATAGTTGTAACATCAAAGACGATAGTACATGAGTTGTGTTTTTTTTTTAAATATAGGTTAATATGTCATGTTGTATTAAAAGTTTTAGTAATTCAAGACATCATAATTATTAATATAGGTTGTTGTGTATTTCATGGATTTAATGATTCAATATTGTATGCCACATTTTTTTGTTTTTAAAAATATAGTTGATATGTTATATTGTAATAAATTGTTTAAATTTTGTATGTTACATATATCACACCATAATTAGTATATACTAAGATATCTTTGGTTGTATTAATAGGCGATTTAAAAAAAATTTGAAACTAACATTTAAAGTAGTGAATGATGAAAAACAAGTGAGTCATGAGAGAGATCTACTGGGGTTAGGTCTTAGTTTTCTATTCGTCATTTCTCGCCGTCATTTGTAGTGCCATCACATTGTTGTCCCTTTGGGTTTTCAACAAGATTTTTTCTCATTAGTTCTGTTACATGGGTATTTTACTCCACCCTTTTGGGCAGCTACTAGTCCCCTTTTAATGGCCTCCAATTCAACTCCCTCATCTATTGATGCAGGGATCATTGACGGAGTGACTAATAGCAATGGCTCCAAAGAAAGCACAAAATTTCTTCCCAAAGGTTTTTGACGAGGTAACGAGACTAATTATCCTTTACCTGATGTTGTTCTTGATTTTCCTGATTTTGATAATGCATGTAGTTGGTCTGAAAATTATACCCTTTTCAGGTATTTTGTTGGTCGTGTTTCCCCTAAGATCCTTTTAAAACAATGGGTCCACAACCACTGACAAAGTCATGGGGTTAAACTCGAAGGAGTTCAAAACCTCAAAAAGGGTTTTTTATATTTCGTTTTACTAACCCGAAACACTGCAAGGCCATTGTTAAGCATGGTCCTTGGTTCATCCGTAATTCCTTGGTTGTTCTTTCACAATGGACTTGATACTTTCAGGTTTCTAAGCAAGCCAAGCTCAAAGTCCTTGTTTGGATTGAATTTCCAGACCTTTACCCCTTTGGAATTTTATTGGGCATTTAGTAAAACCCTTAAGATGACTCATCTATAATGAACAACCTATGTTTTTTTATGCTTGTACTCAAATTTGTGTTTTCATTGAAATCGATTTGTCTAAAGATTTAAAAGAAACCATCGATATTCAAATTGGGGACACATGTTTTTCTTACAGTGCTCTTTACATTAACTTACATAATACTTGTTTTCATTTTTACTCGTCTGAGAACATGATTCATGAGTGTCTTCTTATGGACAACTCTTGTCCGGATCTTGCTAATAAACCTAAAAAAAATCCTAAAACAACTTCCACTTTGGATGGTTGGATCACTGTCACTAAGAAAAAGGGTGCTTCACATGCCCCTTGAAAACCTTCGTCCTCCACTTATCGTCTTGTCACTAACAACGATGTTAATGCTTCCACGTATGTTTTAAAAAAAGTTGAGCCTGCTAAACATGAACCTCTATCATCCCACATACTTTTGGACGTATCGGTTGTTTCCCGTGTTACTCTTCCTCAGCTTTCATCCATGGTTCCATTGGCTTTACTCGAGTCCTGATTTGTGGATGACTCATCTCACTCTCGTAAGACTCAGTTATCTTACTCACATATCCCTTCTCCCTCAGAGAATGGTGATTATGTGCAAGATAAATTCCGCCCTTGGAATTTAGGATACCTAGCTCCAGTTCTTACCTAGGTTTCTTCTTCTCATAACCAATTTTTTGCCCTTTCTGATAGGGATGATGAAGGGAACATGTACTTAAACCATTCTCAATGATTGTGTACTCTTGGAATATATGTGGTATAACTAAACCGACCCCACAAGATCTAGTCAGGGACAGTTCTCTTCATTTTTGTCACATGACAATTGTTTGTTTGTAAGAATTCAAGCTACCTAGATTTTTTTTGCACTCTACAACTCGTATTATCTGTCCCCATACCATTTAGCATACCTTCAATCATGATCCTAGACATGGTGGATGCATGACTCTAATTACTCTTGACATTTCCCAGCATGTGATTTCTTGGGGCTCGGACTCCACACATCACGTGGTGTGGTCCCTTTTGGATTTTGACTGGCATATTATTTTGTTGACTAACATCTATGTTTCGAACGATGCGGGTGAGCAGGATCTTTTTTGGCATTGGCTCACCAACTCCTTACCAAAGGCCCTCTAGATTGTTTTCAACAACTTTAACATGGTTGAAATCCGTAAAGATAAATAGGGGCATCTTCCAATGTGTTGACTTGTGTGGGCAAGCAGGAGGCTTGGTTTTATTTCAAAAATAAGCTTGGAATTTTCAACCCCAATCTTCCCTTTTATCATAAATCCCCTTCTACCTGGTTTACTTGGTATAATTGTAGAGAAGGTCAAGATCATGTTGTTCAGAGATTGGATTGGTCCCTCATGACTAGTCAATATTTTTTCCCTTTCCCCTGTTCTAGGTCATCATGTTGTTGTCACCGACATCACTTTGCTTTCTAATCATTCCCCCATTTTATTCAACATTTTTTGGTTTGTTCCAACAAAAAACATCATGTTAATTCTCAATTTTACCTTAACACCGCTCACCTTAATCATGCTCAGACTGTGTCACACCTACAACGGGTATGGAATTTGGTGGATCACCCTTCTAATGGGTCTAGCTGGATCACTTGGAGGGATGATGTCATCAAATGCACCACCACCTTCCTACGCATATATGGGAAGAAGGCTTCAATTTTTAGACAACATGCACATAAAAACTCATATCGTGAGTTCTTTAAAATATCACAAGATCTCAACACCTTACCTTTCAATCGTGCTTTGCAAACCTAGGTTGCCTACTGGAGGCAGGCTATTAAAGTTCACGAGGCTTACCGAGTGCGTGGAGCTCAACTTCGAGCTCACCTGCACTGGCTTATTGTTGGCTAGATTTTCTGCATAGCATCAAACCTAGGCAGTCATGAGATAAATCTCCCTCATTTAACCGGTGAGGCTCCCGTGTCAGATTTGTCAATAAAAATGTGTTATTATCTATCAGGGTTTTACTTTAACAACTTAGTTCATGAACCATAACTAAGAAGTTCTGCAGCAAGTAAGCAGCTGTTTAAGAAAGGAAGATTATAGAAGAAGGAAGTAAAGGAATTACAAAGAAGAAGTAAGGAAGATGTGCATCCCAATCAGTAGATATCAGAGCTAATTGCATGCACATAGAAGAAACTTAATAGATTTGAATACACAGAATTATAAAGCAAAGGCAGCTCTAGATCCAGATCTAAAATAACACAAAGTCTATTAAGAGATCTAAGATTTAGAAGCAAGAAACAAAATACACCGTGACACAAAGTTCTCCGGAAACCTGCTTCTTTGTATTCCTCTGCAACAAGTGGCTCTCAGGGGTTCAGCACAAAGTCTAGAACACAAGATTGCTTCTTACAAATTCTGATCCATGATTAACCCATAGGTTCTTCTCCTACTTATAGAATGTAGGAGGGAAAGTACAAATAGAAGACTCAAACTGAACTAAAGTATGAACAACAAGTAAAGATGACATTTGGCAATCATCCTCTACTAACTTCTTCCTAAGTGACACATGTATCACTTAACTAATAGAAAGGTTCCACATGACTTCAAGTAATGGCTGCAAAACCAATAACTTAGAAGTTTACAATTTCATCCGGGAACATAGAAAGTAGAAGAAGAAAGAAATAGAAGAAGTCATGCCAGCTGTAACATCTACATCTTCTTCTTGTTCTGATATCTGATATACTTGTCGAACATATAGTTCAGCATCTTTCCATCTGTTTTAGCTACTGCTTCCTTTTCTGTCCTGAATTGCAGCAATCCTTCATTCAACACTTTGCTGCATGCTTCCACTTCTTCCAAACTTGGCCCAAATCTCGCAATGTCTGCCTGCAGTGTCACCAGCCTACTGATAGAGTTCATCGTGAAAGGCTTGGTGGCTTTATCAATCCTCTTTTGCACCATCAGAAGAGAACCCTCCAGGGAATCATGCACCTCGTTAGAAACAATCCGCACGTATGAAGTAATACCTCCATCCACTCTTTCCTCAGTGAAAGAAATAATACTGTCCGGAAAATCTGATGTTCTACTCTCAAGTGCCTGCATCCTCTTTAGCAAAACTCTGCAGATCTCCAAACGGAAAGATACTGCAAACTCTAGCTGCTTCCCCTTCTCAACTGATCCATCCGGCACAATTTGCTCTGCAACCAATACATCTCCCGGCAGCTTGTTGATTTCGGCCAAAACACTCAGGTTACTCTCTGCAACTGTATTTATTCCTTTTATGCTTTCTATCAGTTGCTTTAGTTGATTTTCTGCATCGTTCATAACCTTTAGGCGGGCTGGCACTTCCCCAAGTTGCACAGAAGCTTGACGAATAATCAGATCCTTCCATTCGTCAATAGCCTTTACTTGATTGCTTGCATCTTCCATTTCCTGCATAAGATGATCACTCACCTGCGCTGAAATGGGCTGAACGGAAGGTTTAGCAACCTTGGCTATGATCTCACATAATTGAGATATTTGCTTCTGCAGCTCTTCTTTCTCCGCCTTTTCACTGTCAAGCCTAAGGAACAAAGCATCCAGCAACGTCTGCGTGTCCTGCTTCAATCCTTCAGTGGTAGCTTGACCGAGTGGTATTTTGGTCACCGTCACATCTTCTGCCGTGAGTTCCTCTTCTACCTTTCCTTCCGCCGGGATTAATATCTCAGCAAACTTCTCTCTCGAATCCTCGATGATCAACCTAGAAGTTGCCTTAGCAACTTTAGGCCTTCTGTCTCTTCTGCTCAGATCCTGAAGTAGTTGCAAGTCATGTTCCTCTAAGTTCATCTCTATTCTTGCTTCCGGAACCAACTGCAAAGCTAACCATTCCGAGAAATTACTTCTCGGAGAATGAGAAGTTGCTGAGTGCGCTACTATCTCCCGCTCTGCATCCTCTCCATCAGAAAGTGCCACAGTATCATGGCTGCCATCCTCTGAAACATCCAAGGACAAAGCTCTTTCGAACTCCGTCATCTGCAGCTTCAACATCTCCTCTGGAACGGGTGCTGAACGAAGTGGCTGCGGAGAGAAGATGAACGTTGCTGGTTTTAATGAAGGCATGGAAACATCCTGCTGCTGTGGTGCAATAGTTGGTGATCCACTAGGTACTGGAGAAGTCGGAGTCAAAGCTATGGTCGTAGAAGTGGTCTTCTCTTTCTCTTGAGATCTTCTGCGTACTTTCAACTTCTCGGACCTTCTGCTGCTCTCTCCTTCATGCTTTCGCTTGAGGGAATCTCCTGCGCCGAAGTTGCCCGTGATTTGATTCATCAATACTTCATCAAGGCAGTATCCCCTTGTTAGCAGCCAGCTCGAAGTACTCACCAACACAACTCCAGATCTTTCTTCTATTGTGCTGCAGCTGCCATTGCTATCCTGTAGTAGAGCTTTATCTCCTCCCATTTGATGGTAAGTGTCAAGTACCACGTTCCCATCATCTTTAAGATCCGCAGGTATCCGCGCTAGTCCAAAGTCAAATACTTGCTTTGCCGACAGCCTGCTGAAATCTTTCTTTCTGACCTCGTACTCACTTCTGCACTTCATCCAGAAATCTTCTAACGAAGGCACATGTGCGTACTCCTGGGAGATTGTCTTCCTGGCTATTCCAAATGGATCAAAATTAAGCCGTGCAGGGAAGAACTCATGCTCATACTCGGACAACATTTGTGCTTCCATCCCTCGAGCTCTGTGAATGCTGATGCAACTGTAATATCCCACAGTGAGTGGGAAGTAGCCCGTAGACTTGTGCCGCTTCGACTGAAGGTCGTGTAACTCCACAAGTTGCCTGCTTAGCTCCATGGCAATCAATCTGTCACTCGGGTACCTTGGCATCTTTGTTGGTTCACCTGAAAAGCTCGTAACCCTGAGGTATGTGAAATCTGCAAACTGGATGAATACACTACCAATCTTGGACACTGCTTCCCATGCTTCCTTGCTTACCCTGTGAGTCTTCAAGTCTTTGTCTAACCTGCAGATGAAATCGTAGAAGAAACCATCGTTGATCACTTTGAAGTCCTTCTCGCACGCAGGTGCAGTAAGCTATGGGTAGCACTCGAAAATGGGATCCTTGGAAAGAATACCACATCTATCCAGCTTAGAAAAGACACCCTGTGAAGCTGCAACATATACCAAGTATGAAGTCATTTTGAAGCTGAAGGTACGCTTTACGTTCCGCAGTTGCTCACCGATGTTGCTGCTAATAATTTCTGACCAACTGATTATAGAATCAACCTTGTTGATTTCAATGGTCCTGATGAAAGCATACATCCATGTCCGGAAAGTGTAGGCATTCGCTTCACCATTCAACCTGCATAGCAATTTGACAATATCATCCGCCTCCTGCACCAAATTGGATCGTGGAAGAGTTCTCGGGAACCTGGAAGGAGATCTAGGCTTCTTCATGAACCGGCTATTCATGATGCTCACACAGTCAGCTCTATGCTTTTCCCACCTACTGTCAGCATCCTGAATGCTAATAGAAGTCACCACCTTTCATACTGGAATCTTCAAACAATAATCGAAGAATTCTGCATCCAAACGAATTATTGTCTTTCCCGCAACATCACGCACTGATCTGGATGAAGGATGATAAGATCTAGCACACTCCATCACAAACTCTAGCAATTGGGCTGTACACGGGAAAGCTGCAGCTCGAATAATTCCACTACTTTTGACTGCACGCATGAGTGAAGTCTTTCCAGCTCTGGATCTATCTATCAAATCAGAAAGAGGTTCTGGGCCTAGATCCGTGTCTCCTATGTCTGTAAGCTTAGAAGCAATGCATGAATCCATCGTGCTCTCTTTTTCATCTCCTTTTGCCATGGCTTTATCAATCTTTGTCTGAATAATTCTTTTTCTTCTAATTTGGCCCGCTTTCTTCAATACTGGTGCAGATCTGGACAATTCTTCAGATTCGGAGGATATTTGCAATGTATTGGACATTGATAAATGCTCCTTTTCTTTATAAAGCACCTGTAATGAGTTCCTGCAATTATTCAGACAAAAATGGCCACCAGAGCATGAATAGTGAATTTGAATTATAAAAATCTGCACTTTTCAAGCCTGCTGCCCCAAAAATTGGTGTTTAATTTACACATAAAGAGAGCATGAATCCTTTCAATCAACACCTGAGCTCCTTTAACACCTGTGAAAACAATTGTGCAGATGAAGATGAACCTTCTCCAAAGCATGCGCCAAATCTGGAAGCTTTTAGCCTTTGTTAGCAATTTGTCTGTGCAAAATCCTTCCTCTAAAGGGGGCGCACTTTTTCTCCTTGCTGCAATTCTTTACCTGTGTGTTGAATAATAAATCCATATGGCTGCCCATGCTTATATAACCTTCACAATTCTATAATTAATAATTGCCCTAACAATTAAAGGCAATTAATTAATTAAAAATCATGCTTTTCTCTTTTAAAAATTGCATGTTTAAGGACAGCCATCCAATAAATTAAATTAATCCAATTTAATCCTTCACAAAGCACTTAACTTTAGCCTCACAGTGTGCTTTGACCATAGCCACTGAAAATAGAAATTAATTTAATGATTTAATGTATTTAAAATCATTAAATAACTCCTAAATGGGGCGCACTTTTCCAAGGAGAGGGGCAGCCACTAAAATAAATTAAATTTAATTAATTTAATCCCTTTCTTTATTTCTCCTTTGACTTTTGACCTCCTCTAGCTTGGGCGCACTTTTTCCAAGGAGAAAGATTATTAAAAATAATCAATTTAATCACTTTAATCCTTTACCAAAGGGGGCGCACTTTTTTGCACATGTAATTCTATTTTTAAGAATTTCACCATAATGGGATTCTTTACCCTGCAAGGTAGGCACCACAATCCCATGATCCACTTAAGTGATTTGACTTTGACAATGGGATTCTTTACCCTGCAAGGGTAGGCACTAAAATCCCATGATTTCACTTAAGTCACTTTCCTTTTATTATATCATGGGAATTTTCACCCTGCAAGGTAGGCAATAAATTCCCACCTGCCTGCGGCCTCTATTTTTCCACTGCAAGCTTAAGTGACTTTTATAACACGGGAAAAAGTACCCTGCCAGGCAGGTATACAATTCCCATCCTGCCTGCGGCTTATGTTTTTCCCATCGCAGCTTAAAATCCTTTGTTTTCCAAAAATGCGCCCATCCCCGCAGGGGCTTTCCTGTGCACGACTTCGCTTTTTCCCAGTGATCCAGACCTCCGATGATGACTTTCCTCCGGGCAAAATGTGCGTGTATGTTTTCCAGCTGCTCCAGGCCAAAAATCGGGCTTACCCGGCGAAGGAGTTGTTCCAGAGAAATTTCACAGAAAACAGAACGAGACACCACAAAAACACGAAAAATTGCCAAAAGTTACAAATAAAGCCCAAAACTTAAAATAAGTTAAAATCCTTCTGGTATACAGGAATAATAACATATTCGCTTATAACGGAGTTAAAACGGAGCGCAAATAGCTTCACACGGGGCTCAAAATAATTAAATACAAATTTCCCGCAGAAAAATCCCGACGACAGAATAAAACAATTTTGGGCATCTGGGTATTTGCGAAAAGGGCTAATATGGTTATTTAGGATTATCTTGATGCAATACAGGAACTTTCAGGCAATAAAAACAACAAATGACCCACTATTTTAAAATTACGAATTTTTTTTGAATTGGGTAGTCTCAGATTTCGGGGTGAAATCTGAGTGACACCACTTATAATTAGGGACTGAGCTTCCAAGGAATTATTTGCCATGTTGTGTTCTAAGTAGTCTTCTGACAAGATCAAGGAAATTTCTCATGGAAATTCCCAACTTACCACATTTTTTGAGATTCTCCAAGATTTTGTTCATCATTATCACGGGGTTTTTTCTACTCATCCTGCCACTCCAGTTTGGGAAGAAACACTTTTAAAATTTATTTAGGTGGTGCATTGTAAATTTTCTCAATCCCAGATTCCATGGACAACAATCTGTCACTCGGGTAACCTTGGATTTTGTTGGTCACCTGAAAAGCTCGTAACCCATGAGGTATGTGAAATCTGCAAACTGGATGAATTACACTGCCAATCTTGGACACTGCTTCCCATGCTTCCTTGCTTACCCTGTGAGTCTTCAAGTCTTTTGTCTAACCTGCATGAAATTCGTAAGAAGAAACCATCGTTGATCACTTTGAAGTCCTTCTCGCACGCAGGGTGCAGTAAGCTATGGGTAGCACTCGAAATGGGATCCTTGGAAAGAATACCACATCTATCCAGCTTAGAAAAGACACCCTGTGAAGCTGAAATTATACAAGTATGAAGTCATTTTGAAAGCTGAAGGTACGCTTACGTTCCGAAGTTGCCTCACCGATGTTGCTGTAATAATTTCTGACCAACTGATTATAGAATCAAACCTTGTGATTTCAATGGTCCTGATGAAAGCATACATCCAGTCCGGAAAGTGTAGGCATTCGCTCACCATTCAACCTGCATAGCAATTTGACAATATCATCAGCCTCCTGCACCAAATTGGATCGTGGAAGAGTTCTCGGGAACCTGGAAGGCGATCTAGGCTTCTTCATGAACCGGCTATTCATGATGCTCACACAGTCAGCTCTATGCTTTTCCCACCTACTGTCAGCATCCTGAATGCTAATAGAAGTCACCCACCTCTTCATACTGGAATCTTCAAACAATACTCGAAGAATTCTGCATCCAAACGAATTTATGTCTTTCCCGCAACATCCGCACTGATCTGGATGAAGGATGATAAGATCTAGCACACTCCATCACAAACTCTAGCAATTGGGCTGTACACGGGAAAGCTGCAGCTCGAATAATTCCACTACTTTTGACTGCACGCATGAGTGAAGTCTTTCCAGCTCTGGATCTATCTATCAAACTAGAAAGAGGTTCTGGGCCTAGATCCTGGTCTCCTATGTCTGTAAGCTTAGAAGCAATTGCATGAATCCATCGTGCTCTCTTTTTTCATCTCCTTTTGCCATGGCTTTATCAATCTTTGTCTGAATAATTCTTTTTCTTCTAATTTGGCCCGCTTTCTTCAATACTGGTGCAGATCTGGACAATTCTTCAGATTCGGAGGATATTTGCAATGTATTGGACATTGATAAATGCTCCTTTTCTTTTATAAAGCACCTGTAATGAGTTCTGCAATTTATTCAGACAAAAATGGCCCACCAGAGCATGAATAGTGAATTTGAATTATAAAATCTGCACTTTTCAAGCCTGCTGCCCCCAAAAATTGGTGTTTTAATTTACACATAAAGAGAGCATGAATCCTTTCAATCACACCTGAGCTCCTTTAACACCTGTGAAAAAATTGTGCAGATGAAGATGAACCTTCTCCAAAGCATGCGCCAAATCTGGAAGCTTTAGCCTTTGGTTAGCAATTTGTCTGTGCAAAATCCTTCCTCTAAAGGGGGCGCACTTTTTCTCCCTTGCTGCAATTCTTTACCTGTGTGTTGAATAATAAATCCATATGGCTGCCCATGCTTATATAACTTCACAATTCTATAATTAATATTGCCCCTAACAATTAAAGGGCAATAATTAATTAAAAATCATGCTTTTCTCTTTGTAACAATTGCATGTTTAAGGACAGCCATCCAATAAATTAAATTAATCCAATTTAATCCTTCACAAAGCACTTAACTTTAGCCTCACAGTGTGCTTTGACCATAGCCACTGAAATAGAAATTAATTTAATGATTTAATGTATTTAAATCATTAAATAACTCCTAAATGGGGCGCACTTTTCCAAGGAGAGGGGCAGCCACTAAAATAAATTAAATTTAATTAATTTAATCCCTTTCTTTTATTTCTCCTTTGACTTTTGACCTCCCTCTAGCTTGGGCGCACTTTTTCCAAGGAGAAAAGATTATTAAAAATAATCAATTTAATCACTTAATCCTTTACCAAAGGGGGCGCACTTTTTTGCACATGTAATTCTATTTTTAAGAATTTTCACCATAATGGGATTCTTTACCCTGCAAGGTAGGCACCACAATCCCATGA
>CM034156.1:432372856-432423848 GCA_019776745.2 Taxus chinensis | reverse complement strand
TATTTTTTTTGATTTGAGATAGGTAAGATGAAAGGATTTAGGTTGGGATATCTCATGGGGATGGAAAAGTATGTAAGGTTGGATGAAAATTTATCCTATAAGTCCCAAAGTGTGTGGGTCGGATCCAAGGGAAGGATTAATGGAAATTGGATAGGTTGGATAGGATAAGGATTGGTTGATATGTTAGGATTATATGGGATGGGGGATGGGAGATAGATAGATAGGATGAGAGATGCGGTATATGATAAGATGGGGGGATATGGGAGATGCTAAGATAGGCTCCCTAGTATATGGGGAATGGATTGAGGGATAGATGTGGTGTTCTCCCAAGTGTAAATTAGGGTGGCTTGTGTCGATGGATGGATGGGTTCAATTTGTCCCCAGGTGCAGGGTAGATAGGAAATGAGAGGTATCTGAAAGGGATGATGCCCTTATCAGATGATAGTAAGGCTGGCCCCAATCAAAATGATGAAAGTAAAAAAAAATACATGAGGATGATTGGATGAAAAGGAAAGTATCATTAATTTCCCACAGATGTTCGATCCAAGGGAAAAGGATGTGGATGCGATGAATAGAAGGAAAATAACATTAGTAATGAAAAAAAGATGAGCTTGAATGCACATGTTATAAGGAAAGAATAGGACTAAAACAAAAGTTTTACCAAGGTCTAAAAAATACTTGGCAACATGCAAGCCCTATGTCTCGAAAAGATCAAAGTGTGTGTGATTATGATGGTTAATTACCACTTGAAGTGAAGCCTTGATAGGTAGTATGTAAAGATAAACTAGCCAATGTATAGGGAGTGATTTAATCAAGTAGTTTGATGGAAGGTGAATGGAAGGATAAGTCGTGCATTTCTCCATTTCCAGCCAGGCGTCCATAGCCCCGACAGAGATACATCTAATTGTTGTCGCAACATTTATTTACTGCTAACCAGGCATCCACAGCCCCGATAGAATTGCTGGAAACACCTCTAGAGAGAGTTATGAGGTGGATTTTATTTGATATTTTTTTTATTTTGATATGATGTTTTTTATTTTTGATAATTGGATTTATTATTTTGCATAAAGAGGTTCCACTCTCTCAAGAACTCTCAAGGGGTTAAAAATCACTAGTGGCTTGATGGTGGGTGGAGATGAGTGTGGTGATGAAATTGGCCAGAGTGTTAAGAGATGCACCCAAGGTTCTTCACCACAAGTTGATTAAGTGTGTTAAAGATTGTTGATCTCTAGGAGGATAATGGTGCTTGAATGTTAGAGGTAATGATAGACCAAGGTATCATGGTTGTAGTAGATACTATTGTCTTACAACATGTGTGAGCAAGTTGATCAAGTGTTCAAATGAATGGAAGGGAAGAGGATACGAATGGATGTGATGTTAATAATGGATTATATGCAAAGTGATTTGTAGGTTGGATGAAACGAGGATGAATGAGAAGTAACAAACATTCGTGTGCAGGTAACGTATTATTTGATCAATCCATTTTTAGGTGTTTGGTATTTGTAGGGGTACTAAAGGATTTGTGATTTGGTTGATTAGTTGGGATGGTAGGATAAAAAAGAGGAGTGGTAGAAATGGGTTGTGATGGAGTAGGAAGAGGGATGTTGTTAGTGTTAGGTTTATACACAAAGCCTAAATGAACTAGATTTTGATGAAGGGAGATGGGTTCACGAATGCCTTGTTCATGGATGCCTAATCCTTTTCCTCAATGTTTCATATTAGCAAACATCTTTGTGGCTATATGATATGAAGTGGATGGGGAAGATGATGGAATGTGGTCATCATGAGACTAGGGGTTGTAATTTTTTCATCTGCTAGGAGGTTGGACTTAACAAAAGATGGGGGTGGGATTTGTTTTAGTTTTTGGTCGGTGAGGCAATTTTGGATGTACGATGATATTTGGATGTCAAGTGGGACTTGTATGGTGGAAAATGGGTGAGTAGAGGATTGAGATGGAAAGGTGGTGGATAAATAGGTACAAGGACAAAAATCCCTTGGTTAATGAGGTTTTGGACATAAGACATTAATTGCATGCAACGATTGGTCAAATGTCCATGGGTGCGATGGAAGTTGTAATAATAGTGTTATCGATACCAAGATGGTTTGGGAAGTTTTTGATCACGTGATTTGATGGGGGGATGAATGATCATGTTGAATTTTTTGAGATGATGAAAGATGGTGGTCATGGATTCTCCTAAAGGAGTGAAGTGGCATGGGTTAAATGGTTTAGGGGGAGTATGAAGTAAGGGTGCGGGATTGGGTGGATTATGATATGTTTTGATAGATTTGGATTTATGAGGTGGATTAGATTGTTGTGGCTTAGAAGATGAAGGGGACGGATTAGGCCTGGGGGTTGAGGTAGATTTGGTTGATTTTGGATTGGTTGGAGTATGTGGTTTTGAGGTAGATGGTTGTGGCTCAGGATTTGATTGTTTGGGATTAGTAGATGTAGATGAACGGGGTGGGAAGATTTAGATGAAGGGGATGGGTGTGATATGGGTGATGTTTATACCCAAATTGATTCTCCCTCAGAATCTAAGCAACATCACAGGTTTAGCAGGAAGCACAAAGATAAGCATAGCATGTAGTGTGTCATTTTGTAGCCGGGGATGAAATGCAGCTTGCTCTTTGTCACTCAGATGTGGATAAATGGGTAGCACCCTCAAGAGGATTTGACCTATCCTCACTACTTTATGGTTGTTCCTTTTAACCAAGGTGAGAGGACCCTTTTTGTAGCCTGTTGTTTATGGAGGAGATGGAGATGTCCTTCCTTGTGAAATATTAAGAAAACCTTGAAGAAAATATGATCAATGCAACAAAACCTAACTCTCACGAGTTGTCACTCTAGATAATGGATATTTTCTAAGTAAGGTTTAGGCCACTAAAGACAGTAAAACTTGATTGTTTATGCATGTTTTTATGGTAAAAATTATGCATTTATAGACATACATGACAAACAGGGGTAGTATGGGTATGGTTAATTGTTTTTAAATGAATTTTGGTGGGAGGTGAAGTAGGATACATTTGATTATACCAGATCTTTGGAGGGACTTTACAATAATGAGCATCTTCACAATAGAAAGCTTTAGGAAAGTCCAGACGTTCCCTCGACTAGAAGGTGTGCTTCAATGGAGGCCTAAATCAACATGTTTTCACATAATCTTTAAGACTCCAATACGAAGGCTCGAATTAGAAGACTCAATTAAACAGTATGGTTTTTGATTAACCATGCCTAAGGTACACTAGAAGAATTACAGACAATCTTTATCAACAAATGATAGTGAATTGATTTTAAATTTTTTTATCTCATCCAAGATGAAGGCTCTTCTTGAAATGAAATTGCAAATACCATTAAACTGTTACAGGGATGAGATCTTGTGTGATTTCACAAAAAAATTAGTGTATGATTGCAATAGGAATGAATAGAACTATCTGTAGACATTTTGAAACAAAGCATACATTAATTGCTCAGAGTCAACACAGAATAACTTGAATTTGATTAAACTTCTCAATAGGGGAAAGTTTCTGGAACAATCTCAGAGCTTTTCAATGGTTATACACTCACAACCACCTTGACATAATCGAGTTTAACACAAAAGAGATATACAGGTTTCTCAAACATTCCCTCAAAAAGACGGGCTCTATCAAGCTTTTCTCTTAGAAAATCAGTTCTGACCTCTAACACTCCAACCTTCTAACCTCCAACCCCTTTCCAAGATCAGAGCTCTTTTTTATATCAGAAGCAACCAAAACAAAGGAAAAAAGGAAAATATGATGACAACTCGACCACCAGTCATTAATGCTCCTGCAAATCTGCCCACAATCTAGAAATTTTTCTTTAAAATCCTCCATGCTTGCTTTGGCGTATTAAAGGAGGAAGAATGGCAAATAATATCAAAAATGGGTAGTCGAAGCAACCAGATCCACTTTAATGGCGTGAAAGTCATTTTTTAAGGTTTTTCTCATCAAGGCCTGTTGAAAGTAATATTTTAGGCTTCCATGGTGTAGTGGAGGTCTAGATCTTTCCAACAGTGTCAGATTTACAATATTTCGAGATCTGAGTCAAAAGAATTTTTTTTTTTCAGAACTTTTATCGACATCTGTACAAATTGGGTCGGGACAAGCAGTTTGCAAACTGGGTCCCTTTTTCTCAAAAAAACTTTCGAAAAGATGTAAGAAAATATCACCTATTTCTCCGCACCTGAGACATTTACAATACAAACCACTTGATTTTTAATATCTGTTTGGGTTTGCATGCCATATTGATGTGTTAATACTTTTGGCAACAAGAGGCTATAAATCCAAGTTTCACACTGATGGTCAACCTACTCGCCCTTTAATAATTAGAATACATAACTTGACGTCAACAATGGCGCATCTTCAACTATGGATAACCCTTAAATGGAGATAATTAAAAAACAAATAATTGTATTTCAATACAAATGACTCTGTAAATGAAAAGATAATAAATAAAATGCAATCGGCGGTACAAACATCCGTTCAAACCATTTAAAATGCGGAAAAAATGAAAACTTGAGCCCGATAGACTTAAACTCATCTCCAAGGACACAGAATTAAGACAATGCTTACAAGACCTGAGGATGACATGATCCTTGGTGCACACATGTACATGGAGAATTAGATACACTATTATTATTATCTGTTACAATGAATACGACATGCAAATCCCGACTCTAGAAATGTGGAATGAATAGGATGAGCCCGAGTAATTAGAAATTGAACAGAGAATGGATTTCGGGACCTGAATTACTTTGGTTCTGTGGAGAGAATACAGATGAAACAAGTGGAAACTAAGCTATGGGATCAATGCGTAAATTTCTGAGCCTAGTCGAAATGCTAGTTATAGGAAGAAAAGGAAGGTAGAAAATGGAGCTCTTTGTTGCACAACAACGTTTGAATTCAAATATGACAGAGGCTGTAAATCGTACCTAGATTGAAATGGAAATATGGGGCTAAATACTCGTTTTGGATGCACCAACAGGTGGCCACATTAATTTGGGTCCGATGTTGGAGATCCAAACATGAGAATTGGGAGATACAATGTAGGATGTCGAAACCAAATTAGATTTGGTCAATGTAATATGAGATGATCCGTAGCATAAAGACTTTTATAAGATCTTCATTTATTTGCAGTTAGGAGATGGGGTGGGGAGAATATTGGGAAATCTGGATTTTTTCCTTTAGTCTTTGGCACCGTTAGTGACTTAGGAGTTACTGTTAGATGTTTTAGGATTGGGTTGATGGTCATTAATGAATAGGATTGGAGAATATAATAGGATGTGAATGCTCATTTAAGTGCACTGGAAGGACCAGTGGAGTCATAGGATTAGGTTGTGGATGAAAATGATGAGGGTGGTGAAGGAGCCACATTACTATGGTTTATGATTGGGGGTAGAATAGGGAAATGGAGGGTGACTTAGGAGTCACGGTGGATGAAAGTATATAATTGGGATTAGGTGATAGAGGAGGATGAAATAGGATTATGAGGCTAAATGATTGATAGTGGATTACAGGATTGTGGGACAATGGTAGGAGAAATTACTGTATGATTGGATTGATTGATGATGAAGATGATCTAGGATGGAGGACTAATATGGGATGTGGGAGATGTTGATTTTGGATGAAGTTGTTGGGGATATTCTTGTGGATACATGAATGAGACTTGATGATAAGTTTTATGATGACTAACAAATTTAGGAGTTGAGTATTGGATGGAACAACAACAATGGATTGTGTGCATGAGATTTTAAGGAACCTGAAGGTGTAAATCATGATTATTGATAGGTAATATTTGGTAGGTTGGGGTTTCAACAATGGATGATTGGTGAACACTGTGTTTGAGATTGGTGGCTATACTAGAAAGGACAAAAAGGAGGTCCTCTTGATCTAGGTCAAAGTTAGTGAGGTGGTCAAAGTCGATGTAATTTCCTTTTGGGGATAATTTTTTACATTGATTAGGTTGCGGTGTGGATTGTGATGATTCGGGTTCGTGAAGGAGGAAGTCTATGGGGTGAGAATTAGAGATCTTAAGAATGAGAAATTGTGGGTGGGGTTGACTGGGAGATGATGGTTTAGGGGGTGATTGGTTGATTAAAGATTGAAGATTGGGTATTTATTGATTAAGTTTTTGAATGGCTTTTAGGATGTTAGGAGTGACAAGGGATGGTTAATTTATATGAAGAGAGGATTGGTTAAGGTAGGATGTGATATTTGATAGTTTTTATTAAGGTGTTGAGTAGAGTGTGGGATAAAGTGAGATGGTTGACTTTGATGGGTGAGGGATGATGGGATATATTGGTTGATGGATTTATAAAAGAGGTAGGTGTTTGGATGTTGGTTTGGAGAGGATGGGGATTGAGGATTAAAGGACATGATTTGATAGAGTGTGCAGGTGATTAGTTTTGGATTAGGATTGATGGTGATGGGAAGAGGATTGGGATCGTGTGATAGAGGATGGACGATTATGATAATGTTATTTTAATTAAAATTTTAATGTGGTAAGATGGTTTTGGGTATTCACAAGCGCACAAAAAACATGTAACACACACCCTAACTAGTCAAGTGGGTTTGCAATCAAGCTATATCCCATTTTCAATACCACACACCGATGGTGGTGCCACAATTGGCTCTCCATCTATGTGTCAATATGAGTTTGGATAGTGAGTGATCTTGGGGAGTGTGACAGCCTTACACTATAGCTTAATATGCAGCCAAGTTGTTTCCTAGTCTAGGATGCACGAGCTCACCAGGGGAGTCCCCGATATAAATTGCAGTACATGGGGCCTAGTATGCGTTGCAAGGATGTTGTCTAAGGCATGGGTTTTGGGACGTGGAAGTCCCTCACTTCACGTCGCTCTTAAAACAAGCAAGAACTTAGCCAATAACAACAGTCTCCAAATAATTTATATACCCTATCGGAACACGGGGTGTGTCTACTTGCGTGGAGATGAAGCCCATGGTCACGAGACTCCTAGGACTATGGTAGGTGCATGCATATCACTTCGACGCCACATTACCCCTAAAAAATAAAAATGGGAAGGCTAGCCACTTTTGATCTTCAAGATCATCCTAAGACACGAGAGGAGAGCATACACGGTTTTTCCTTTTGGATAGACAAGAAACAAAGGGGAGAACACAAAAAGGATGATAAATGTAAGATAAAACGATTGAAAATTATGTAATGGGATCTTCAACAGGAGGCCCTGCAAAACCAAGGACTAGTAGTTTGTTTATAACCCCAAATGTCTTGGACCAATTGAACTAAAAAACAAAAAGGATTAGTAGTTTTAGATTGATTTTTTAAAATCTTTGGTAAGCATAGGAAGCTGCACACAAAGTGTTAATAGTTTAGAACAAGAAAAGATAACTTAATGTGTAGTTAAAATAACAAGATTTAGATACGTGAAAAACATGAATAAATTATCTTCCAAAATAATACATTAAAACTTTGAATGTATAGATCTTTTCAATACCTTTCCAAGAAAAAAAATGGAGTTGTTTTGAGATTAGGATCAAAAGTTATGGCTCTTAGAAGGTAGGCAAGAAAGCAAATCAAATGCACCAATTCATGACATATGCACCACTTTACCTACAAATGTGTTGTTTTGTGTGCAAATGCGTTGTTATATGTGAAAATGTGTTTTTATGTGTGCAAATGCAATGTTCTGTATGCAAATGCGTTGTTTATAGAGAAAATGCACTAAAATGGATGAATAGTTCAAAAATTTGAAATTTCAGGGTGCAAATCTTAACGAAAAATTCCCAAATTTGAACAACTCGTTTATAACACTAAATGTTACTAAAAGAAATTAACATTTTGGGGGGTAAGCCCCATGGTGGGTGCCAAAATGTTAAGCAAGAAAGAGGTGTTAGCATGTAAATGCAAACTAAGAAATTAACCAAGCTAATTCCTAAACTAATACTTCTAATTGCTACCTCTGATAGAGAAAGATGGAAAGGGGAATATCATACCTGTACTTACCTACAATATTGCATAACTCCTACTTTGATGTGGTGGATTTTCTATTGGATTGCTTCAGATTTTTGGAGACACTTGGGAAACACCTCCCCTTGATAACTTGATTGCTAGATGCTTGATGAAGGATGGGTTGATTGGATTGGATGATTGAAGATTGAATGATCGAATTATTGAAGAATAAAGAGATTTATATGGATTATGCGACACCTTTCAACTAGCTCTCATGGGGAAGGAGAGATCAATTTATAGCTTGTGGATGGGATAATGGAGGGTAGAGATTGGTCCAAGTAGGATGAGGATCAATGGTTGGAAATTGATGAGAGGATTGGAGGATTCTAGAAAGGATAATTCTAGAATTTGAATTCAAGATTCCATGGAGGGTGAAGAAGCTTCCAATGCATTAAAAATTCAATAGAAGGAGAAGGTTAGAGAGGCTTCTAGATTTAGAGGTGTGAGAATGTGATGAGATTAAAATTAGATTAGGTTAATAAATGATGATTACAGGCAAGGTTACATGGAAAGGATAGGGGTAAGGATGTGTAGGGTAGGTGGGTAGGTAGATGTAAGAATATTAAATTCCTAGAAAATGTTAAAAGGGATTATTAGTGGGATAATAGGAAATTATTAACGAATTAATGGATTATGGATAAAATGGGATAAAATAATGGATTTAAAGGATTAATGATGAAATGATAAAGGGTAAATATGATAAAATTGATTAATAATAATGATTAATCTTATGATTAATTATTATATGGGTGATGTTGGGATATTTGCGAGACAAATTAGTTGTAACTAAACATGTCGACATTTTAGATGTCTACATTTTTCCCTCTTTGAAGTGTTATTGCTTAGCAATGACAGTTCAAATAAAAATATGAGAATATGGTGGTGATATGATGCCCCCTTGAGTAGTTAGGCAGGGAGGAAAGAGGTGGGTAACCACTCAAAAAGAGGAGAGGCCCAAGTTAGTTGATGAGAGAGGATTGGAGGATGAAAAGATTGAGGATTTAGAGGATTAGAATATGGGGGATTTAGAGGATTAGAAGATTTAGAGGATTTTAGAGGATTAGAAGATGAGGGATTAGAGGAGAGTAATATTGGAGAGAGGAAGATTAAAGAATAAGGAGAGTTGAGGATTAGAGGATTAGAAGATGAGGATTAGAGGATTTGAATATTTAGAGGATTAGGAGAGAGGATGATAAGAGTAGAAGATTAGAGGATTATGAGATACTGGATTTTGGATGCCCTAGTCAATGATGTATGATAAGGGTGAGGATTTTGGATTTTGTATTAGAGGATGCCCCAGTCAACAATTTATGACAAGGGTGAAGATTTAGGATTTTGGATTAAAGGATGTTGGATTTGAAGATGTGATATTTGACGATTGATTTGATTTGGAGGATTAGATGATTGAGGATGTTTGGATGAGAGAATGAGGATTGGTTTTTGGATCAAAGATGTCTTAGCCAGGAGGTGATGATTTTGGATGTTAGATGCGAGATGATAAAATTTGGATGTGGAACTTGATTGATTGATTAAGGGTTGATTGGATAGGAGGATGGGGAGGGTAGATAGTTAGTTGGATGATGATGACGATTAAGTGTGGATGATGATGAGGTGAAAAAATGATGATATGGGGTGTGCTACCATAAAGTTACCACTATTATCATCATTAGCAATTGTGATTGATGTGGCATAAAACAAGATGCACCAAGGTATAAAAACCATGATGATTTAATCTCCAAATGCCCTTGTACTCATATCATTGGAAAAATTAATATAAAAAAGATGGTCCTCATATCATTGGACTGTGAACAAGAAAAATAAACAAAAATGACCTCATATCATTGGCCAAAATGTAAATGCAGATAACCAAGAAAACACACACAAGTAAAAACACACACATTGCATTTTTGTATAATTTTGTGATCTTTTTGTGGATTTGTTTGAATGTTTTGATTTTTAGATTTTGGATTTTTGATGTTCTGATTTTTAGATTTTAGATTTTTTGAATGTTTAGATTTTTGGATTGTTGGATGTTTTTATTTTTAGAGTTTGGGTTTCTGGATTTGGATTTTTGGATGTTTATATTTTTCTGATTTGAGATAGGTAAGATGAAAGGATTCAGGTTGGGATAGCTGATGGGGTGATGGAAAATGATGTAAGGTGGGATGCTACTTTCTCCTATAAGTCCCAAAGTGTGCTTGGGCAGGATGAAATGGAAGGATTAATGGAAATTAGATAGGATAAGGATTGGTTGATATGTTAGGATTATATGGGATGGGGGATGGGAGATAGATAGATATGATGAGAGATATGGTATAGTATATGATGGGGGGATATGTGAGATGTTAAGATAGGCTCTCCAATATATGGGGAATGGATTGAGGGATAGATGTGGTTTTCCCCCAAGTGTAAATTAGGGTGGCTTGTTTCGATGGATGGATGGGTTCGATTTGTCCCTAGGTGTAGGGTAGATAGGAAATGAGAGGTATCTGAAAGGGATGATGCCCGTAGCAAATGATATTAAGGTTTCACCCAGTCATAATGATGACAGTTGAAAAAGGAACATGAGAAGGATTGGATGAAAAAGAAAGGATAATTGGCTGCCCACAAATTTTTGATCCAAGGGAAAGAGGATGTGGATGTGATGGATGAAAGGAAAATAACATCAGTGATGAACAAATGAGCCTGACGACACATGTTGTAAGGAAAGAGTGGGACTAAAAAAAAAGGTGCGACCAAGTTCTAAACAATACCTGGAAACATGCAAGCCCCATATCTTAATGAGATATTAGTGTGTGCGATTGTGATGGTTAATTACCACTTGAAGTGAAGCCTTGATGGGTAGTATGTAAAGACAAACTAGCCAATGGATAGGGAATGATTAATTCAAGTAGGTTGATGGAAGGTGAACAAAAGGCTACGTCGTGATTTTCTTTGCTGCCAGCTAGGCATCCATATCCCCAAGGAGATACATATGATTCTTATCACAACATTGCTCTACTGTTAGCCATGCATCCATAGCCCCGATAGAGTTGCTGGAAACACCCCTAGAGAGATTCGTATGTGCTCAAAATAGGATAGATAGCCAGACTTAACTTCATAATTTCTTGAATCCATACTACACAAAATTAGTTCATCATGAGATAATCTATGAGGAATGTGGAATTCCTTTAGTTCAAAACATGATAGATAGCTAGACTTAACTTCATAATTTCCTGAATCCATACTATGCCAAATTAGTTCATCATGCCATTTTCTATGAGGAATGTGGCATTCCTTTAGTTCACTATTTAAGACTTCAAAAGGGATTTAAGGACCTGTATAATTCAGAGGTGGGATTATTTGTAACCATCTTCTCTCAGTTGGCCAATAATCACACACCATTTCAC
The DNA here is from genome assembly GCA_019776745.2 of Taxus chinensis. Classification (NCBI taxonomy): domain Eukaryota; kingdom Viridiplantae; phylum Streptophyta; class Pinopsida; order Cupressales; family Taxaceae; genus Taxus; species Taxus chinensis. Next base: position 432,412,451 of record CM034156.1, on the reverse strand, counting down.
TATATCCATTCCTGTAGAATTGGCTTAGGTGCCTCTATTGTTCTTCTAGCTTTAGGGGTTTATTTCTAATCCAAGGATCATCCAAGAATTTGATTTTTGTACCATTCCCTAGATTCCATTTTGTGCCCTTAATAATAGATTCCTAGCCTAAATAAGGTTGTTACTTGAACCTTTAGGAAGTTCCCGATTCTAGAAGAACCCCAAAGTGTCGCCAACATTTTGCAATTATTTCTCTTTTAAAATGTCAATCAAGTATTTCTCTATTAAAATTTCAATCCAGATGCCATCTTCCTCATGCATTCTCCATCTAGTTTTGGCTATAAGAGTGTGATTCATTTTATGCATATTTTTCAAGCCTAGGCCTCCCCAATCTTTCGGTTTGGTGACCTTTTCCCATAATATCAATGGGATCCTATTCTTAACCTCTGATCTAGACCATAAGAATCTCTTTTGTATGCTCTCAATGGATTTCTTGATTTTTGTGGGAATAATGAAAATAGACATAATGTAAATAGATACTCCCTACAAAGAACTTTGTAGGAGTTGAGCTTTACTTTCTTGCGATAAGGAGGATCCTTTCCGTAAAGCTAATTTTTTTATTGAACCGTTCAATTAATTTGTTCCAACCAGTGTCATCCAGTTTTCTCCTATGAAGTGACATACCCAAATAGTTATTCAGGAGATATTTTATGTTACACCCCATAACATTGGCCAACCTGATATGTTATAGCTCATTGATATTGATGAAGAAGCAAAAAATCTTGTGGAAGTTCACTTGTTGTCCTGATACTTCAGAATACTATCTTATGATGGCCTTGAAGGTGCAAGCCTCCTGCACAACAACCTAGCCAAGAGAACCATGTCATCCACAAATTATTGAAGGCGTTGATTGTCCACGCAATTAGTAACCTTAATACCTTCCAATATTCCTTCGCCTTTGGCATCTGAACATAATTTTCTCAAGGATTCAACCACAATGATGTAGATAAAATGGGAAATAGGACCCCCTTTCCTTAGGCCTCTTTCCACATTGAATAAACCATGAGGTTTTCCATTAATGATGACTGAAAACATGGGGGTAAAGGTGTGGGCCTGAATCATCTTGATAAAGTGAGGGTCAAAGCCCAGTTTGTGCATGAGGAGGATCATGAATTTCCATGAGACATGATCATGGGATTTTTGCATATCTAATTTAATGATCATAGCCTCTCGATGGCATTTTTCCACTGAATGAATAGTTTCATGGATAGAGATGATGTTATCCAATATTTTTTTGCTTGGGACAAAGGCACCTTGATTTGGGGAAATAAAATTATTGAGAACTTCCCTCATTCGGAAAGCCATAATTTTTGAAACAATTTTATACAAAGTGTTACATAAGCTAATAGGTTTGAATTCTCCCAAATTATTGGCCCCCAATTTTTAGGAATGAGATATATGAACGTATGATTAACTTGCTTGAGAAAACTACCAGATATGAAAAAATATTTAACTGTAGCAACCACGCCTTTCTTCACAATTTCCCAATAAAGTTGGAAGGAGAAATCTGGAAAGCCATTGGGCCCAGGAGTTTTATCACCTTCCCTTTTAGAAACAATGGAATTTATCTCCTCCTCAGTAGGTATGAAAATAAGGTCTTTGTTATCCTCAATACTGATGGCAAATGCAAAAAGATTGAGTCTCTATTATAGATTCCTTGAGGGGAAGTGACCCTCAATAAACATATTTTTGAATAAGGAGATGATAGTTTTCGAGATGTTGTTATCCTCCTTAGCCATAGTTCCATCTTGTTTCATTATTTCGTTTATGTGTCCTTTTTTGGCCCTAATTGTAGCAGAGATATGGAAGAAATTTATATTTATGTCACCCTCTTTAAGCCAGTTGACTCAAGAATTTTGTTTCCAATAAATTTCTTCCTTACTAAGGATGGTGTGTAATTCGGAGAGGAGAACATTTTCATTTTCTTTGTCTTCACTACTCCAATCTCCTTCCATTATTTCTTCCATTTCTCTCAATTGTGTACTTTTTAGTTGTTTGTAAGAGAATATTGCCAAATGTTTATTTATTCTATTTTTTATCTTGGACTTAACATTTTTGAGCTTAGCCGTAACTTGGAACATACAATTATCTCTGATATTTATGCTCCAGCATTCCTCTATATTTTTTCCCACCTCCACGTGGGTGGTCTACAATTTCTAAAATCTAAAGGATCTCTTTTTGGTTTGCACCATCTCTATAACATTGAGAAGGATCGTATTATGGTGAAAACCCACACGAGAAAGAGAAGATAAAGAAAAATGTTGCTCCTCGATTCATTGGTAATTAACTAAGAACCTATCAAGTCTAATATAGATGATATCATTACCAATTCATTGGTTAGTCCAAGTATATTTTGGACTACTAAGCTCAAGATCCAACATATCGTTCAAGTGTATAAAATTGGCAAGGTCCTCCATACTATTAGTGTAAGAAATAACTCTTTTTTTCCAAAGGGAATCAAGGGAGTGTTGAATCCCCCTCGTATAACTCAATTTAACTCCTTGCACGTCTTTCTAAAATCAGTCAATTCGTCCCAAATCTTGCGTCTTCCAATGATTGAGTTAGGGGCATAGGCATTAGATATGATGAATTATTTTTTGGAACTTAAAACTTTGAAACAGGTGAAAAAATGGTTATATGATGACGACTGCCATATAAAGGAAACCCCTCTAGCACATTCACATTCCAAAGAAAAAGCAAACCTCTAGAGGCCCATACTGAGGATTGGTAATGAAACCCAACCTTTCTCCAAAAAAATTTATGAAGCTCTTCCATCTTAGCAGAATTCATCTTTGTTTCTTGTAACATCATAATATTAGGTTTTTTGTTTTTCCTAAATTCATAGAGAATCCTATGCTTATTAGGATTGTTTAAACCCCTAATATTTCAAGAAAAACCTATCATTTATCAAGATTGAATTTTTGGTTTACCGCCAAGGATATTTAATGTCCTACCATAACCTCCTTCCTGGAATCTCTTTCACACTTTTCATTTTCTGATGGTCTACATAGAGAAGCTTTGTTTCCACCCACATCTTCTTTGGAAGTGACCCCTCTCATTCTTGGAGTAGATTTCCTTTTTAGTGAAAATTTGTGGCTTTTCATGGCATCCACCAAAGGATGTACATGGTAACTCATCACTTTAAAAGCTTCATTCTCCACTTCCTTAGTGTTGACAAAAGTAATATTTATCTCCTCATCCTCAGTATGGGTATCCTCAGTATGAGAAAATGAATCAACAGGAGACAAGTCCTCTGACCATTTCTTCTTATTTTATTCTATGGTTCTCTTTAAATCCTCATCCACTGTAGGAATTTCCTCAAGATGAGGTATCATTAGATTGAACTTGTTAATGATCTCCAAGGACAATTCTTCATATCTTTGGGAAAAGAAGATTTCCTCCGCTGAGTCTGGAATTATAGTTTTTATAATACTATCTTCATGTAGTGGGGCATATTCTACCAACATGTTCTCTATTTTTGTTTCTGGTAATGCTATTCTTTTGTTGTTCTCGGCTTGGCTGTCATTCACTATAACTTCCATCGCTGTAAGATTGGCCAGTTCCTTAACCAACTTATTTACCAAAGGAGTTTTAGGTAGATGTTTCCATTCAAGGATCTATTTAAAAGGTCCAACCACATTATGATCTACAAAAACTTCTTTACCCTTCAAATCCTCCCTAGGATTTCCTTTCCATTTGAGTTGTGCATTATAGACTGCCTCCTCTTTAGCTTTTGGACACATTTTGGAATTATGTCCCATTTTGAAGCACGAGAAGAACATGAAGGGATCTATCTCATAATCAATATTCTAGACATGAGCCCCATATTTAGAATTTAGATTGATGCTTCGAGGAAGTTCAGAATCTGAGATCATATTGACGCAGAAACAAGTAAATAGAAGCTTGGAATTTGTACTAGTTACAAGATCGATAATGACCAATGACCCAATAGCTTTAGTTATTCCCTTAATGATGTTGAGGTCCCAATATTCTAGTAGTAATCCCGAGAGCCTAACCCAAACCATATATTCCTTAATGGTATTTTCAAGCATATTGAAACCTGGCTACCATTTTTGGACAAGCACAATGGCTGGACCCATAAACCAGGGCCCCCTGCTAAGATGTTAGTCAAGTCTTCTTCTAAAGAAAGGGTAACCACAAAGAAATATTTAGCATAAGTTAGAATTTCCATGGCTCCTTTAGGAGACGATTTCTAACACACCCATTTCCCGAACTCATCAATATTGGGTTTACTTCTCGAGATTTTGGTGAGAATGGTGGTACTCAATGAATAACAGACCCTCTCAGCCACCTTATCTGGAATGTCCAAAGAAATACCACTACTGTTGCATATGGGTTGAAGGTAAAATTCAGATACCTGTGTGGGTTTCCTTCCCGGAACCATCTTGGCCCATGTGATTGCAAGTCTCCATAAAGGGTCCCCTTTGTCTCTATCTGTCATAAATCCTACATCCCTCCTTTCTTCAGGAGGATCAAATCTTAGAGCCCCTAAAACCAGGCCAACAACATTTTCCTGCTCCTTTGGTGTTTCAAAAAAACCCTTCATGCTCCCCTCGCTTCCATTATAGTCCCTTCCTAGTTCATATCTTTTATCTTTCATTCCATATAAATAAAAATTCTCTTTCTAGTCACACCTACTAGCTTTATCCTTAATTTTATCAATTTCTTGTAGTTTTAACTTTTTTTCTCCCTCTCTCACTTGAATGGCACATAAGCCAGAGATGAGATCAAACTCTTTCTTGGGGGTAAGTCTAGAGGTACCTAAGCATTTTGGTTGTAGATTTTTCTCTACAACGATACAATATAAGTTCTCTAGCATTGTTATCTTTCATACCCATTTGATCATCCTTCCAATCAATATGGAGTAGGAATAGAAAAAGCTAAAAAAAGCTGAAATCCTTAAGAGCATAAAAGAAAAAAGAAAAAGGAAATAAAAAAGGGTAGATTATATAATTAAAATCCAGTTTCAAAAAAAATTATATGTAATATCTTTGGCTCATCCATATCCTAGTTGAAAGATCAATCTCCGTAGTTGGCTTCATCACAAAGCTTGGGGTTCTCAAGGATGTAATAGGTTTTTATAACTAGGATAGGAGGCTACATATCTATCATTTAGTGCACTTCCTCTTTACACAAGTAAATAATCATCATAGTAAACCTATGGATTTTTAAGTGAGGTTATGAGGAATGGGAAAAACTTCATGGGAAGGTAAGAAAATTTACTTTTCTTGCATCTCATATATTAATGTGGGATATATTTATACCTCACTAGTTTACCTAAGTTGAATCTTCATAATTGGGTTACTTCATACATTGATAACGGAATTACTTTCTCTTTCCTTATTGATTAGAGTGTTTCATTCTCCACTAAGGATCTTGTATCACCATTGTGGTTTCTTACCACCTTTGACTATGATCACTTTCTATCCCCTTGATATATATTGTTGGTAATTGACCACACCCTTATTCTTTTGACATCATATTATTTATCTTATTATATATTGTTACCTCCCTTAGTGTTCTAATAAAAAAATTGTGAGTTCAGCTTGTAAAACCATCACGTCTTCCTCATATATTATTCCCTTTGTATCCATACAATTTCCATTCACACTAGTCGTGACATTAGATGGTCATATTTACCTCCTGAGAAAGTCCAACACAATCATTGATTTGGTTTTACTCACTTTTTTTCTTACCTATTATCATTGTTTATCACATCCCTTGTTTTATTTGACCCTTCTTAAATTTCATTAGATGTTTATTCTTACATTGGTCACATTATTTGTCGATGAGATCTCGTATCTTTTGGTATTGGATGCCCTTTATTACCTTATTACTTACATTATCACATCCTTTATGTTTTTTTTAATTTTTCTTAGAATTTATTAGATACCCTTATTATTCATTTTATCATATTTTTTATCTTCTTTAATATTTTATTAAATGTCATTTTATCTACTTATTGCTTACACATATTTTTGACTTATTAGATTTTACTATCTATTTTTCTCCAGATGCTTTATTCTTACCTACTTATTTTTCTATTGTCTTTTTCATTTTTAGTCGTTTGTGTTAACACATTTGTACAAGATAGAAATGATAACATATATCAATATGCAAAAATGATCCAAACCCACATGGAGTTTGTCAAGACCTTTAATTTACATAACTTGGGGAAATTATTCCTCACACATTTTCCATGGGGTCTATTTTTCTATTTCTACCTAACTATTCATTCCCAAATAAAAAACAAAACCTATCAGTAGATCCCATGGTGTATACAATCATTTTCATCAATTACGTCTACTTCGATCACCTCATTGCATCCTCACCATGGTGTCTAATTTTACTAAAAATGGTTAACTTAGTTCTTTGAAATCTTATCATATCTAATAGCAAAGTGCAAATGAATGGTTTAAACATTTTTTATAGATTCAAACAAAGTTTGTAAATTTTGAATATTTACGCATAGAGTTTGTAAAATTTTCATATCTTTGTAATTATAGATCCTAGAGACAATATGGAAGAAGTGTTATGACCACCGTGTCACTAGAGGTTTTATGGTATATTTCAATTCTTTTGCCCCTTCGAAAATCACTTATTTTCTAAGGTTTTGGGATAGATTGTGTTGCTCAGCTTCACACCCTGCATCCTTCTTATCCTAATTTTCTCTTTTTATAGGTATTTTAAATCAATTACTTCATGTAAACACACCTTAATCCTCTTTCTAGGTGTTCAGACTCTAATTCAATCTCCATTTATAAGTTATATGGACTTGACATAGACATAAATTATGACCTATGTAATACCATCTTTCATAGGTTATTTAGAATTAACCTACCCGTCTTCCTGAGTCCTATATTAGTACCCACTTTCTATCTTCTAAAGGTTATCCAAACCTAACCTAGCCTACTTTTTCATACCTTTCCTAGTACCCTCATATGGGTTCTATTTATATTGGTTTTTCTTTACTTATTATTTATATTCTAGTGTTGTTACTTTAGGCTTGTGTAATTTGGGTTCACTAAGCATCTTCCTTCCTTACATGGTTGAGACACGAGACTAATTATGCGCCCCAATTTGTGAGAAGGTAAGTTCATGTCAATAGTTTATTTTGTTGAGTTTATATTTTTAAAACTTATTCATTTATGATCATTTTCTTTGATTTTAGTGCATTGTGCTTCATTCCTCAATACCATCCCACGTTACACTATTATGACACACGATGATCTTTGGTTGGGGCATATGTTTACAAATTATTTCTTGCTATTACTAATAATTTCTCTTTGTAGGTTGGTGTCATATTAATCTCCCTAAGTGTGTGCTTTAATGGGAATACCAAGAGCAGATTATGTTAATGGTGGTATTTGGTGAGAGAATCATAGTGTGTGGTATCACCCTAGCTAATTCTTCCATGACTCCTTATTGTGGGAGGGATGTACAATATGAAAACATAACAATTGTCTATAATTCCTTTAAAACTCCAAGATTACGCTCATGCATACAAACACACACACACACACACACACACACACACACACACACACACACACACACACACGCACGCACGCACGCGCGCGCGCGCGCGCGCACACACACACACACACACACACACACACACACAAACAAACAAACAAGTATTTGCAAAATAATTTTGATAGATTAACACTACTCATATAAACTCTCCAAAAAACTATTTTTCATATAAGCATCCATGATTCTCACATTGTGAGATCTCATGGATTTCCCCCGCATTCAAAAGGGGCGAGGAGAGGCCTTTAAATAGGAAAACATAAAGATGAAGGTCAAATTATGATCGTTAGAACATAAACATTTTGGGATCAATGCCACACTAAAATTAATCATAAATCACTCTCAAATCATATAAACACTTATTAATAATCTTGATTGATTCATTAATTCCCCTTTTTCACATCCACTTCTCATCTCATCCCTTAGACAGTTAATCTTAGTTTATCCTAATACTAATTAGAAATATAATAATCCTACATCTCCATTATTCCACATTCATCAAGAACAACCAACATCCCTAATCCAAAATGTATATAAACAACTCCCAAATAGTATAAAACACATTATCTCATGCATACTTTCTATTTATAGAAATCTAAGCTTATTTAAGAAACACTTGTTAATATAAGAGGTTTCTAATTTCTTCCAATTTGGAAAGACTTCTTGCATCATCAATCCTACCTAATAACCACACTTCAATTATCTTGCGTAAATGGTTTCTGAGTGTCCAAACATCGAAGCAAGTCTACGAGTTAAGGGGGGTTTATAATGTCCTTTTGTTTCATGTGTTTTAATGTTTTCTCCTTTATTGGATTTATATTTATATTAGTGTAAGGTTATAATTTGGATCTTATAGGTGTAATTTCCTTATTTTTATCAGATACAACTAACTCGTGCATATATATGGCACACCCACTGGGAAAACCCTTTGTCCCATTTTCTTTTTATGCATTTTCCTTGAGATTTTGTAGATGTTAGTATGGTTGAGTTCTTTTTGTAGGTCTGTAAGTCACATTACTCTATCAAAAATCCACCTTTTCTTATAACTTAAGGGTTTTGAGATTTTTCTTTGAATTTTGTGTCTCTTTATGGATCAATGCATCTACTCTGTGTATTAGAAATTTCACTCTTGGGTTCAACACCTCTACTCATAGTAGTGGTGCATTTGGTTTGGCCATATAGTTCGCATCATTTTAATGTCTTCATCATGATTTTTCTTTCATGATTGTGAATCTTATTTTTACTATAGAACATGTGCTTGTAACATTATTTTTGTATGTTTTAGCACCTTTGTTTTCAATTTAGTGCATCTTCTTATGTAGTAGTGCATTTTTTCAAGGTTATAGCATATTTGTTTCTAACTATTAGTTTTTCAGGATCAATGCATTCAGTTATTTTGATAGTATTTTTTCTTTTCTATTGGCGCATATGTGTATAGTTGTAACACTTTTACCTTGACATTTTTATTTTTAGCAAAATCATGCTTTCAATAATTTTCAAAATATTTGTGTTATGTGAAATAACACCTTTGCTTCACTTTGTGATGCCTCTGTTATAATATGTTGTATATTTTTCATATTCTATACCTAGGAGTATTTTTATTTTTTATCTAGAAGAGGTTTACAATACTCTTAGGTATACAATATGCAAAATATATACAACATATTCTAACATTTCTAATGCTACCAAATTTTGCATACATATCTACCATAGTAATTCTAAGTACAAAATTTGATAATAGTTTGTTCTCCTTGATGTCCATACCCTATTTGAATACCAAACTTGATGGAACTTGGTTATAATTTCATATTTATGTTAAAATTATAAAATATAGAAAACTGAAGACAAACAAGAGAAATTAGCAAAAATAGGGAGCATTACAGAAATATGTACACCAAAAAATTCTGGTAAGTTTTTGCAAAATAATGATATTATTGTAATTTTATTATTAGTATTCAATACTAGTTAATATTTTAAAATAATGAAATTATCATTATTTTTGTAGATATATAATCATATGATAATTCAATTTTCTCTTTACCGTGACCATAATCATATACTCTCTCAATAGGGAAATTGAAGGAAAATATAAAGGTAATATGGATTTGATAGAGGATAATTTGAGAAAATGTGTTTAAGAGGAAGAGGTTTAAAGTAGTTTCACAGGTGCACACAAAAACAACAAGTTCTTTAAAATTGTGGCTAATCTACATGCAACAAGGGGGGGGGGGGGAATAGATTACGATTTATGAATAATATTCCAAAGATGATTTTGAACTTCCACGTAAGGCGTTAAAGAAATATAAATATCATTTTCCCAATTGGAAACATTATGGGTCTTGGCTAATGGATAAACCACTTCCAACGCCTTATGAATAATTCACATATTAGAAGTGGAGTTGCATGATACAACCATCTACTATTCACAATACAAGTCATGAGTTATTAGATTTGAAATGAATTAATATTGGGTCTAATACTCAATGTTCAATCGGTCTATCAATATTACATTTTAATGGAAAATGTACTAGTTTGTAGATTAGACTCATGTGTCAAGCTACAAAGTTAGTATGTTAAGATATGTTATGTGTTGTAATAAACCAATGAAAGAGAATATTCATATAGCCTTGGAGAAAATTCATTGTGTGCATGATCATATCTACATTTATTGACACCCTTATGCATTTAACAATATTGTTTGTTTCATCAATAACACTCGCTAGTGTTTACGTTTTGTATCTCCCAATTATTAATTTAAAAAGTGTATCTATGACAAATAGGATGAAATGAAAGGGTCAATTGCACCTCTTTATGTCATGGTGGAAGTAATAAAACATCAAATCTAGTGAACAACTTCTGATTAACTATAGTTTTAAAGGAAAAGCAACACTAGTGAGATTGAGGGAAAACATGTTGTCAATGATGATTGTGTGTGTGTGTGTGCGCGCGCGCGCACGTGCGTGTGCGTGTGCGTGTGCGTGTGCATGTGCGTGTGCGTGTGCGTGTGTGCGTGTGTGCGTGTGTGCGTGTGTGTGTTGAAACCCAATTTTTTTCACAAATGAGTTTAATGGTGTATTTTGAAAAAATATAATGCCATAGATGTTTATGTTAAATGTAAAATTTTGTTTCTTTTTTGGCATATGATTTTATAAAAAATGAAGAATGTGATGATATTTTATATAATTATTTATATATAATTTGAAGAACATGATATTTTGTTTAGAAAATTGAAAAAAAATTGTGTTGTGGGACATCACTACTTTACATTCTGATGAGGATCCTCCTCCATCCCCCACACCACCTTCAATGTCACCTCCATAGTCACTTCCATAGTCACCTTCAACTCCACCTCCTTCATCACCACTAGTTACATTGCAACAACCTCATATAAGATTCATTGTCCAACAACACATGATAGTGTTCAACTTTCAGTCACATGTCCTTCAAGATATTCCTTTGTAGTGTGTTCATATGTACCTTTGACACTATATGTATATGTATGTATGTATGTATGTATGTATGTATGTATGTATGTGTTTGTATGTGTGTATGTGTGTGTGTGTGTGTGTGTGTGTGTGTGTGTGTGTGTGTGTGTGTGTGTGTGTGTGTGTGTGTGTGTGTGTGTGTGTGTGTGTGTGTGTGTGTGTGTGTGTGTGTGTGTGTGTGTGTGTGTGTGTGTATGTCGTTTAGACTAATGTGCGCCTAGACCATGACAATCATGGTATGAATTTTGTAAAGAAATTAAGGAATACCGCTACCTCAACCTCAATGAAATCAATTTCCTTGTAATATTATTCCTATTAAATGAAGGATAAAAATGTTAGATAGCCATTGTGTTAGTTGTTACACACAAGTTGTAATTTGTCAATATTATTAAATTTGTGACTTTAAATGTATATAGATTTCCTTTTTTTCTACTTTGAATATAGTGTGTTGTTCTTTCTTTAAGAAGTGTATTAGTTTCCACAACATCATGATGGTTTCATTGACTTCAGAATCCTTCTTAAACTGGTTATCTCATTTACAAAGTTGTGTGAAAGTACACTTTACATGATTATAGGGCTCCTGTAAATGGATTAAGTTTAGTATTTTTGTGTTGACGATTTCAACTATCCTTCACTATTAGTTCATTATGTAAATTGTGTATATGCAAGGTGTTGAGAATTTTGCCTCATACTAGTTTAACCTTCTTAAGGATATCATTTGGTTTAATGTTTGTGTGTGTGAATTGGTGTTACTAAGTTGATTTATACTTGGATGAGAATTTATCATTTGGGTATGAGCACCTTGTTTTAAGGCACATAAAAAAGGTTAATAAATTTTGTGTCTTACTTTAGTAGCAACAAAGAAAGTTCGTAACATGATAGACCAGTATTGAAATATTACACATAACATTCTCCAATTAAATATATTTTCTCTCTTTTAACCCTTTTTCTTAAGAGCACTAAGTGGAACATTTGATTATTAAAGGTATTAGTTATTTTAAAAATGTGGTGATAGTATGTTCAACATAAATAATGATAAATTTTATAGGCCAATAAAACGATATCATTGCCGAATTGCAAATGCAATATTAATTATTATGAAATAATATAATTAAACATAACACTGAAAAACATTTAACTAAAACTTATCCTTAGATAAAAATACTCTTGTAAGAAGAATATACAATCTACCCGTCAATAATGCCCAACTAAAACCCGAAACCATAAACATACTAATAATACATTGATCGAGAGCTTAAAATGTTTGTTACATGGGGATGGTGACTGAAATATTGTAGTAAGCTCACATAGTTTACATAGCTTTCACATTTTTACACTAGCTATGAGCTCGGCTTACATGCTTCATTTTAACAAATGACCTTTATGGAGAATTAACTCTACAACTATTCATATCTATCAATGGAGCTCTTATTGTCTTTGCACATAATATTTGATTATTCTCTCTTTACTCCTAAACCATTATGTAACTCAATCTACTATAATAACCATTGTCACATAATCATCTTCAAATTGATGATTTCTATGACTTCATTTTCTACCATCTTGGCCATTACTAATATTGTTGGTGTTGTGTTATATTATGCAGTTGAATGCAATCTATAATAGTGATATTCATTATTAATTTTATAATGAACACCCAAAATGTAATAATGTGACCAATAATATTATTGTTCATTTTACTCTATTAACAAACATTAATGCTTGTGAGAATGAAATATTTTTTAATTTTTTTAAATTTAAGGGGTGATACAGATTTGTGTCACATTTGCAGGTCAAAATTGTGCCACACCCACCTCTAACTTCAAAAAAACATAATGTGGGATTCCAAAAGGATATCCCACTTTATTTCACTTTCTTTTAACATAGGCAAGAGGAAACAAGAAATAAAAAAATGGAGAGGAGAGGATAACTATAGTGGAAGAAAAACAAAGGATAAAAAGGAGAGGAAATAATTAAAAAGGAAGAGGAGAAATGAACAAAGACAACACAAAGGACAATAGAGAAAAAATGGAAAACTAACATAGAGATGGAGCAAAAATAAAATTTTCAAGGAAAGAAAACCCTCCACTGGAAGATGAAGAGTATGTAACAAATCCCATGTTGAAGGTATGCATACTTTTATTTACATTTTATTAATAATGTATGTGAATTATAGAAAGTGAAATTTGAATCTTAGGAGAAATTCTGTAAACCCTATAATAGATTTGAAAGAAAATTATTTAAACCCTAAATAAATTATAAAAACCCTAGTATAAATTATGTAAACCCTAGTGTAAATTGTGTAAACCTTAGGGTAAATTTTGTCAGCCATAGGGAATAGTGTGTATACCAAAGTAAATTGTGTAAAACCTAGGGTAATTTTTTTAAAATCTTAGGATTAATTGTGTAAACCATAGGGTAATTTTTTTAAACCCTAAAATTTGATATTATTCTGAAAATGGGGAATGAGAAGCATAGTTCATGGGGATTAAGACCTTACTAAGCCATTCTTCAAACCAACTACCATGAAATCACAAAAACATTACAATGGAATCATAACTATTTATAGAGATAAACTACATCATAAGGTTCTATGAGTTTTATCTAAAAAAGTTCAATTTTTTTCGAACTTTACTCTCGTCAAACATGAACTCGAACTTTATCTATTATTTTGCATAGGAAATGTTTTACATGATTTTTCATTTTTTTATAAATGTGTGTATATATACATATAATGACTAAAAGTGGCGAACAAAAAACTCTCTCCACTTTGTCCATTTGACATATTTATGCATTTTTTCGAAGATAATGACATTTTTTAAAACTTAGAAACATTATTTTCTCTAACTTTATCCCTTGGAGAGCATGGAACCAACTTTATAATTATGCAAAAAAATGTAAAGTGTATCTTGAATAATTATGAAGCCAAGAATAAGAAACATATATGCTCATATTTCCTAGTTCTATTGTGGTGTCATCTTAGTAAGAGGTCCATTTTAATTTTATTTAGATATTCCCCATTCTATTGTGGCATCGCCTTTGTATGAGGGTCATTTTCATTGTATTTAGAGGCATTTGGATGAGATTTACTTACGAGATTCTAAAGACATAAAAGAGAAGAGGGAAAACAATCAAACATACTCATTCCACAATCAATCCTCCATAGTATATAAATAATCAACTAAACATAGTCGTTCCAAAACAAGTCCTCCCTCTTGATTTCTAATAGAAGATAAACAATTACACTCTATAGTACATTTAAAGACATAATTTTTGTGAATAATATGTACATATTTACTCACTCAATGCATTCTATAATTTTGGTTTTGATATTAGAGAGGACACACCCTATTAAAAAATACATTTGATGCCTTCATTTGTGGTGGCTCTAGAGATTGTGGTTCATAACATTATGACTTGGATAAGGATTTTAATGAAACTCATGTGTCACCCCAATGTTCATTGACCTATACGTGCCCACAATGGAGGTATAAGTTGATAATATATTTTATAATTAAATAATGCTTTTCTATTTAAAATTATAATTATACATCTTCATAATAACATGTCTACTATTTATATAGACCTACAGGGTCCGTCTAACCAAGACTACCACATTTGTATGAGTGGACGTCCTTCAACCTCTAGGGACTCGACATATAGGTATATATTTATAATTGATTTTTAATTACAATATTATTCAATTTCAATAAACAATTTTAATACCACTTGTGTATTACAAGTCTACTTCCCATATAAAATGACATGAGGATGACGATGGTTGAATGAGCACGTCCTTCATCTTCTCTCAGGGTTTCCCATGCACAAATGAATAAATTTACATATTATTTTTTAATATAAAAATTTATTATGATAGGTCTACATCCCATATCAACCGACATGAGGATGGAGGCAATCATAAGATGAGGTCCGAGTCATTTATGTAGATGTATAAAGTTTTCATTTATTATTTAAATTTATTTTAATTAATTCTTTTATAACGAGTCAACATTTTTTACATATCCTCATCAGAGGTAAGTCCCTCTCATCATGTTAGCAATAAAAAAATTAAAAAGTGAAATGGCGAGAGATTGCCCCAAAAAGTATGAATAACATACTACCAAGTGGATTAAGGGGGATGACAATGCATTCTCACCCCTCCAGCAACAAATGATGATAGACCCTCTCATCTTGTTCATAGTAATTATAAACACCAGGTGTAAGAAGACCTCAAAATGGACCTCTATGTAAATTATGACATGATTATTACTAGATATTCGGGGCAAGTACGTATTTTAATGTATTTTATTTGAACTAGAATAATTTGATTTATTTCAATTTATCATTGTATTGGTTTAAGTTATTTTCAATTTATTTTATTTTTATCATTTTTAATGATTTCAATTATGTGGGTGTAGGTATTTTTTCAAAAAAAGAACAGTTGACCAAACATGAAAAAATTGATTAATTCATATTGTCATCTACAGTGGTTGTGAATTTCACTTAATAAATAGAGAAGATGGTCAATGTAACTTTCTTTGAGTTCAAGAAGTCCCATTACAACTCAAAGATACTTGGAAATTTTGCATTAGAAGGGTTTAGGAGAATAAATTAGAGGAAGTTGGATGTAATTACGTTGAGTAAATACATTTTTTAATTAAAAAGTATATAATATTAAAAAAAAAAATTATATTTATAATTTGCAAGTTCACTACCAAGGAAGCACAGATGATGACAAGAGACGTCTTTGACCTCCCGAAACAGAGAAATATGTTTGGTTCTGTTTTTGTGACAAGTGGCTATTAGAGGATACTAATAGGGCTACATGTTAGTTAACAAAATTAATGATATATGTTGATATTTTTATTATAAAGACGACTATTTACATATTTGCAATGTGGTTAAAATATGTTTTCTTTAATTTGATATTTTATGTTGTCTGGTTATCATTCATGTCCTATAAAAGAAAAATATGGTCTACAATCATAATGCAATGGTAATTTATAACATGATGATTGATTAAATATTTAATAAATATTGCAATTGATGTATTCATCAAAGGTAATGGGCTCAAGGGGTATGAAACCAAAGTTCGAAAAGGGTAGTTTGTGACGAGCGTCATTTGGGTTGACAAAATTTAGAAGAGGTCATTAATAAATTTGTAAGTTCTATATAATATATTTATAGAGTTATGTTGTTTTGTTTTGATATTTTTTTAATAAAAATAAGAATATATGTAATTTTGGCATATATTTTTATTTGTGGGAAGAGTGCTATAAGAAGTGTGGAAAAAAAGTGTGTGCAACATTAAAATACTAGGGATGAAACACAAAATTCTTTAATCAATAGGCCCAAGATAAACAGTTTGTATCGGTAATACAAGTAATGTTGAATTTTTTGTAGACACATATTATAAATTAAAATTAAACATTTTTAACATTTTAGCATTAAATTTTATCAAGGTGAAAACATTTGGAAGGATGAATAGGATGTTGAGAAGAATGAGGATGATGAGGACGATGAAAAGGATGGTGAGGAACATGATGAAGAGGATGATGATGATTGTGAGGAGGATAAAGATCAAGAAGAGCATGAATATTGTGAAGATTAGGGGAAGGAGAACGAGACCAATCACTAAGATATTTAGGATATAATTTTACATGTATTTGTTTTGTAATTGAACATGGACCTCTTAATACTCCCTCAAAATTACATTGTTATATATTATTGTAAAACACATTTTGAATTGAAACATTGTTTTTTGTAATATTAATAATACTATTTAGATATTTTACGAATTTTTACTATACAATTTCTCGGTGATAATGCAATGTAAATAATATTTTATTATATAATATTTGCTTGTTGTAAACAAGTAAAAAATGTAATATAATTGTTCTCACACACACACACTAGTGTTAATATTGTAGGTCTTACATCATTATAAGGTAGTGTAAATTAGATGCAATTTCAATGCAAATATAGCGCTAAAATGGCACAAGAATGACATGAATTGGACGCAACTTAAATTGTCTATTTACATCTCCTTTTCTCCACTTTTGCACTGCAAAGTTCAATGTGATTTCAGGGAAGAAACACTACCAAAAAAAGTGTCAATTTCTGAAGCAAACATGAGCCAAAAAAAAATAGTGCCAATTGTACGTTGTGTAGTAGTGTAAGAATCATGTCTAATCCATGAATATTTTATGATTTTATTTTGACTATAGTTTCTCTTATATGAATTTCCCACAATGGGAGAATGCACATAGATCTTTTGTTTTCCGTAGGGAATTTTTCATATGCAAAAGATGGAATTTTCAATATTTTCTAAAGAGAAATGGTTAGTTTATTGTTTTCATCCACGGGAATACATTAGGTACATATACCAAGTGATTTTACCCCTAATTTTAGGGATGTTATGCTTCATAAACATTCACCTGTAATGGGTATACTAGAAAAATTGTTTAGTGTTTTGGTGAATTGTCAACAAAAGAAAACTAGTCTTTTTTAGAATTTTGTAAGAAATTAGTGAATTTTTAATCACCTACCTCAACTAATATTGTATATTATGATGATTTTACATATCATGTGCACCAAAATTTGGAAATTTAGGAAGGGTTTAATGTCCAAAAAGTTTAAAGGTAGAACAAAGTCTTATTTAAGTGTTTTTACGTACTCTTAAGCTTGATAGAACTATCAAAACATACTAGAAGTTTGTAATAATAATTATTCTATATTTTCTTCTTATCGATCATTTTATTCATAAATCCATTTTTCACTACCTTCAAAAATTATTTATAGTTATTTTCATGAGTGTTCAGGGAAGAAGAAACAATAAAAGTTATGGTAACTACCCAAACTAAAGTTAATCTAATTAATATATTGTAATATGTATTATATGACTAAATCCCCATATATTAATATTTACTTAAAATTATGTATGAAGGGTGCAAATAAATACTTATTAAACAAGATTCGTAATGCAACCAGTGCCTGCCATAGTTGAAAAGTCGGTCTAAGAATATGTACAATGTTTAGGATAAGGGAAGAAAACAACGAGGTAATAGTAAACATAGTTGAGTTGTTTTCTATATAGACTTTTATGTTAGGTTGTGGAGCTTGTTTTCATGTGTGAAAGTGTTGAAGACTGTACACTAAGAGTACTGTACACTTTTCATGTATTCTCGCCAGGGTTCGGGGCCGGGCCGGTAGCCCCCGGTAGCAAGGGTTCGGGGGCGCAGCCCCCGAAATTTATTTTTTTTAGGCGTAAAATTTTTTGGCCTCAAAAAATGCACACGACATATCGGGAAACGTGCTTTTCTCATATGGGCTAGTTTTTTGACCCATAGGTTTATGGGACGGGTTTTGCCCATGGTTTTGATACCCACGGTTTTGTAAAACTGCTTAAGCAGTTGTCTATTTATATGGTCTTATGCATATGATAGATGTACAAGCAAATGTATTGCAGATGTGTTTTGAATTCGGGTGTGGATTCTGTAGAGTTTGTTGAGCATAGCTCCAAACGGATCTGGGTATTGTATTGAGAGAGCGGTGGCTTGTAATAAAATCTGAGCAAGTGATTCTTGGTGGACGTAGCCCAAATTGGGTGAACCACATTAAATACTGTCTCTTTGTGTTGTGTTATTTTATTCTGCAATTTTATTTGAGATCTGTAATAATTTATGCATATTAGTTTCTACTGTTGCGATTTTGTGAGGGATTATTCCGCATATTTTATCCCTTATTTCCTAACATTTTACAAATATCTGCTTCTAAATATCTGTAGCTATTGTTGAATTGCAACATGGAGGGAATTACAATAGAAATTACAACTGCAAGCATGTGTGACTACTGCTCAATTGCAAGATGAGGGGAATTGAGTTTAGTTTGGAATGTTTCTCCGAAGAGAAAATAACCCTCCAAACTATAATCATATTTAAGGCACTTGTGAGAACTAAAGATATGAAATAGCAGATAACTAAAAACTTGAATAATTAATATGAGTTAGTGTGGTTGGAGGGTTCAGGGTTGGTGAGATTACAATTGACAGTAGATTGGTGGATAGAGCATCTATTTTGTAGGCAAAAAGTTGTAGCTTAGATCCCTACCTGGTTATGGTGGTTGTTGTGAGTGGATTAAAATCCACAAAAGAAATGTGGAACCTAATTTTACTCAAAAAAACAAGTTTTTCACAAGGTCTGAAAATATAGGAAGCCATATTATAAATAATCTTGTATTAGAGTGCTTGTTTTGTGAGTGAAAAAAGGAAGGGTGGCGTGAAATACAAGAACTAACAAGGACAAGAGCAATAATAATAGAAATTTTGGCTCTTTTGCCAACCCTGTAAGAAAAAGGGCTTCAGGAAGGAGGAGTGGGAAACGCCCTGTGCTTTCATTATTGTTGTCAAAGTAATGATAGGACAAATGGTTTTACCCTATGTTGTTAGCACCCTTGCGTATCAAAAACTAAATGAAAACTTGATGTGAACATGTAATCACAATATAATGAATAAGCTAAGGATGATCTCCTTAGATGAGAACCCTGTTAATTCGGGGTCTATCTTATTGATGAACTATTCTCGCTAAGGTGACATTATGTCATTTGTAATGTTGTATGTCATAAAATCCTTGGTGTAAATTTAAGCCTCAAAAGTGATTTGTGATTTTGTTTCTTATCTCTATTAAATTGTTAACATTATAGATTTTATAACTAAGTAATGTTAAGGCTTTGACGATTTTGATAGTTCACTTAACGATTTAATTTGAAATGCGATCAAGACTTCCTATTGGTTTATAATAGGTCTTAAACTGACCATCTGATAGTCTGCCCATTTGATGACTAATGCCATCATGATCATATTTCCAGGGATAAAGGGGCTATAGTCGTCAGTCATGGATTTAATTATTAAGAATTAAGGGCATCAAGCCCTACGAGTATGCTTGATCAATGTTAACATTGTAACATCTATATATATATATATACATATAATATATATACACACACACACACACACACACACACACACACACACACACACACACACACACACACACACATATTGTGAATATATATACATATACATATATATAGATTGCAAAAAGGAAAGACAATCTAATCCTAGTGGTATAGTTCTAAACCTAACATGCAAACCTGTTACTTGCGAAGCTAGATGTGAACATAACTTTATCTATTTGAAAGGATGTATATGCATATGAAAATTGTATGAAGCCTTAAGTTATGCGAAGAAAGGATACCCGAATTTCTATTGGTATAAAATATTTTTTGGTCATTTAAAAATGATATAAGGTTTCTCAAAATCAAACAATTGATGAGGTGGCACCCACCGCCTAATAGATGTACTCACAATCCTTAATTATCTCCGCCAACTAATTTTGGAGTGAAGTATTTTAGTAATCTAAATCACCTTGCATGGCATGAAGTATGACTTGCTAAATTTAAGGGAAAGCTAAGAATAGTTGGTTTGTAAATTGGCGGCAACTCCATTAACTCTTCATTTAATGTCTTTTAATGCCCACCTTCCTCGGAAAGTGCGTGAATGGTTTGGGGGAAAAAAAGTTTAGTTTTGGTATTGAATCGATTCATTACATGAAACTCGTAGAAGCTCTGCATGAAAAAGTGGAACTATGTGTTGATGCGAGTTTGCATGGAGAAAACAACAGTTGAGTAGTTGGAACAACAAGTTCCCAGACTCATTAAAATATCACGGGAAATTTGTGATCTGTTGAATGAAGGAACTCATTTCAAAGGTTTGGGGATTTTCCTGAGTAATCGTGAAAGTTTTGCAAGGAAAGAAAACACCGGCATAATAGGCATGATACGCTCTGAACTTTTCATAATTTCTTTCTCTATTTAGTAATTTCACAAAAATAACCTTGCCTTGTATGAAATTTTGTGTTTATAATTTCAGAGATATAGAATAATTTAATACTTTCTCTATAGAGCACAAATTGTTATGACTTCGTGATGTATGTTGTTAAAAGTGATTAACTAAATACAAGCTTCAATGAGGGTTATTATCGTTAAGAAAAGAATATAATCTTGAGATGTTTGAGGACTACTGCTAAAATGATTACTGGGTTTGATTTGATATGCCAACATTGTTGAAATATTCTTGTAGCTGTGAATAGATTTCTGCCCATACTATAGAAAAATTTGTTTAATTTGTTACCCATATCTTCATGGATATGAATAAATATAGCAAGATATTTTGGTATGCTGGAAATTGTTCTGTGTGAGTTTTTGTTATAGATGTCTTTCCTTGACCTAGTGTTTGTGGGATTTACACAACTGGGTTTGATTCTTTAAATAAATCTATGCCTGTGGAGTCATGTTGGTCTTGTAGGAGGCATCGTCGATACTTATAATCGACTTGGTTTTATTTAAAATAAGTATTTATACTGAAGAAAAAAAACTGAATTTAATATTATCACAGAGTTATAGATAATAAGGACAGTTGTAATATTTTCAAGGCCTGCTCCCTTCGACCCTTGAATGGGTAGTTTTGAATGGCACCTTTGGTCTACTCCAGAGCCACTATGATGGCTCGGCTGAATAGCTGAGTTTCCTAACAGTTAACTGTTGTATCTTGTTTGCAATTTAAGATTGTATAAGTTCCAGATACTTCATTCTATTATTTCATGTTGATCTCCTTGTTGCTTCTTAATAACTCTGGAACTATTCCAACTCCTTCGGGGTTTAAATCCGGTTACGGAAAGGTTATATTGATATTTGATTACTGTGATGGTTAAGTCTAACTTGTTAAATATCGTCACTTATGTTCCATCATAGCCTCTATAACGGAGGATGGACATTCTCCTGTAAAACCTTGTATGATACTTAGTGGGCTAATTTATTCACTATTATTACTAAAGCATGGTTCTTCTTGCAATTCTTGCTGAGTTTGAAAGTGATGTCAACTTCAACTAAGAATATCCTTCCTCTTGTAAGAGATGAAGTTCACTATTCTACATTAGGAAACCATCCTAAAAAGTGAGCTGATCTTCTAAGAGTTTATGCATTAGATTTTACGGTTGAAAAGGTGTTAAACAGTTCCTTTTATTGATCATGCCTTATCTCAACGTATGAGCTGGTAATGATAGTAGAGTTTGATTTCATGATCCCTACGCTCTTATCTGTGCTTGCTGGGTTTATGTTCTAAATGATGGAAATTGAATCATTAAGTAGGGTTAGGGATTAAAGTTGTCCCAAAATAGGAAGTCTCTTGGCTTCAGGGTTGTAAAGTTTGGTGGTATTACCCCTCTGTAGTAATTAACACGGTACAAGTTTGTTGATCACATTGTCATACTATGTGTTATATTAAGAAACTGGAGGCATCGATTTTGTATGGTAACCCATTCTGGGACAAAACGGTAAGCTATATACTCCTACTCTTATAATAGATGATAACTGGATTCATCCTTTAACTGAGTCTGTGAGATGTGACAAATCCTCTCCGGGTGTAATTATTCTGATTTGAATTATGTGGTATCTCAGCAAACCCAGAAGTGACTCTTTCTCTTATAGAAAACTGTACTCAGTTTCATTTATTAAATACGGGGTTTCCTTCACATTTTTGAAAGTTCCTTATTGACCTTTCCTGGTTGTGTCATGAATTTAGTTCAGTATGATCTAACCTTGTTCAGTAGAATGGGTTAGGAGATCATTCTTAAATTCAGAGTCATGTGAAGTCTTGACTTACTGGGAAAAAGTGGTTTGCTAGAAGTTGAATTTCATGTTGAGAAAACTCATGGGATATTAAATGTCCAGATGAACTTTTTGGGTTAAGTAACAATTATATTATCTCGTCAACTCATGGTGCCTACTCTCTTCCAGACTTTTAAAGACCTTAGTGTTTATTAGGTCTTGATATGATGAAACATATCTGAAGAAGGAATTGTGTACTCTTTTCTATTCTTGGAATGCTCATATAAGTGCTTAAGTTGAGGTAAGTTTTATATGTAGCCTGTTACTCAAGTTATACCTGATTGCTATATGGCAGGATGCCATGAATGTTCTCTCCCTCTTATCCTCGAGGTTAAATGCTCTAATATCATATTTTGTTAACCAAATACTCTTGATGTTTGGTATTATTGCCTGAACCATTAGTAGTCCTTATGGGTGTATGAAATCCTCGTTAGATCTGTTGTGAAGATTTGAGAGATTTCTTGAATGTGTTCTTGATATTTATATGGTTACTTAATTGTTGAGTAAAATGATTTCAGGCATGCAAGTATGGGATTGCATGAGGGAAATCTTGATACTCTTATATGGTAGTCTTTGAATACTTATAATTCTCATGTATCTTATGAATTGTATGACTGTTTCTGAGTGACTGAAGTAGTTGTATGGAAAAGTAAGTCTGAAATTGATTTCTTCCATGGATCATTAAATTGCTTGTTTCTGTCATGTTATAGAAAGAATTGTTTATCTACTTAAGCCTTGCAATATTGATTCATAAAAATAATATGGATTATTTCTATGAAATAATTAAGTAGAGTATGTCATTATGGTAAGTTGGTGCTTATCATGCTCAGTTCCTGTGAACTGACTCGTGCTAACAATTTTGTAGATAAACACAGAGAAGGAAGGGTGAAGTATTTAGTTTTGTATATTATTTTGATCGAGGAAAGTTTGAAGATATGATTGACTTGGATGTTCTTAAATGAAATACATCTTATTGGAAATGGGAAAGGCTTTGCTACTGAATATAACTATTTTATTCATTAAAAAAAAGATTTTGGTCATGCTTAAAGGCATGAGTTGTATTTATCTCATAAATGTAATTAAGACATATTTATTGCTGATATATATATTATTTTATAAGTGGTTGATTGTCGATTGATGAGTTATGAGTCGTAAATCTATCAAGTTAAGAAATCAACATCTACAATACTATTGTATTAATCATTAGTATCAAGCATGTAGTAAGTACTATACACATCTTATGTGTGAGATTCTAAGGATCATATAAGGGACTATTGGAGGAACGTTGCCTAAAAATATCTTGTTCTAAGTAATTATATGTTAAGCATACTTGGAAATAGTTGAGGTTGCTAATGGATAACTGCCTCATTATAAAGTGCAATATATCAACCTACCTGTAAAGTTGTGTTAAGTTCTCCAAAGGTTTTGTATAGAATGTACACAACCAGTAAAAGATATCTAGAAGTAAGATTGTCTAATCTTAATGGCCGTTGCTAACAAAGCAGCTGGATTATCATGAAACCATGGAAAGGTTAAGATAATCAGGTACTTATGTGCTATGGCTGTTTTATAAATATAGGTTATACTAAATCCTATTAAAGATATAATAATTTAATATTTTTTTCTAAGTGAAATCAACTCTAAGTCCTATACAAGGATGATACACATAAGCTATAATAGGACGGGCTTATGGTAATCTAACATGACTATATATTGATTATGGTTTCACTTTTCGGGAATTGTAGAATTGTGATAAATTGTGTTATGAAATATTTTTCTCAAAGAGATGGAATGTTTTTAATTAGGGTTTTTCCCATGATGCGTCATTATGAGTACCTAAGCATGTCAGATACAATGGAAGTAATATGGAACATGCTTACTAAGTTAAAAGAACATAGCATTTGAATCTCATCCCTAGTCAATACTGTAATTATCTCTAAAGAGAATTAGAGAGTGATATTTTAAAAAGGATATGATAGGGAAAGATAAATGGGCAAGTGGTTCATAAAATCTATCATATCGGATACCCTAGATATATCTTACTTGTTGGAGATAGTAAAATAAATGAACGCTCTTTACTGAGATGCAATTAAGAAAAGTGATGTGCTTAAACTGAAAAGATGGTTGGCATTGATAGCCTATGGCACTTAATTCAAGGAATGAATCATACCTAAATACTTAGCTTCATATAAGTACATATCCCTAGAATATGAAATAAGGAACATGAGCCTAAATGTTAAAGCCGGGATAGTTTTTGAAACTGTAATAATGGTCATAGACATTGATAGTATTGTTTCTATCAATGGTTAACATGGGTATGAGATATTGAAAGGTAATTAAAATGTTATAGAGATTGGGGGTCCTGGGATCAACTCAAACCGGACCTTAGGTACGACCCATTCGTGGAGAAGGTGTTGTAAGTCCTAGGCTGTTCTCTAATGATTACCTTGAAAACATTAAACACCATGCACCAATATAGGATTCTAGGTGGGTGAACTCACTGCATATACTACACAGTCGTATCCCTATGGTGACGATTGTCACCATTAGGATACTGCCGTTTAGCATCTGTAATGAGTTGTCTCATCAAGAGACTGGATTGTAGTATGGTGTTGTCCTAAGTACAAACCTTGATAGAGTTATAAGACAGATTGGACCTCCTAGGTATGCACCCTTATATCAACCTATGATGGCTACGGGAAGATATGTGGGTGAGTAACAAGGTGAATTGTTATGAGAACACTTTCTTTCCCATAGGCATCATAGGATGACATAGAGGTATGTCTTCATGTAGGTTAAACTAGTTTGTACCTCATTCAAGGCTTGTAGCTGTTTACAACATTAACATTTGTGAATCCATATAACTGAACAAGTGAATAAGGTGAGATGACAAGATTTCAATGGCGAGTGTATCATCATAGAATTGAGCATGGCATACATGACTCAGAAAATTTACACAAAGTGGTGTAAGCTTCTGATTACACTGTCGAGATTTCACCATTATCTAAGCTATGAGATACTTGTGGTTTTCATAGGTGGAATCCAAGTACACACTTAGGGGTTTTCACTTATATATGATATCCTGTTAAAGGGGAACCAAAGGGATACATTTTATGTATGGCTCATATAGAGCATTGAGGGAGAACGAGTAGGTTCAACATTCTCTCATACAGCTGCACATGGTTCATGAAAGTTATCAGAAATGGATTGCTTTAAGGTTTATGTAGATTTAAATATATGGGTATTTAAATCAGCTGCATAAATTTATTTATTATAAAAAAAATTCTAGTGACAAAGTGACAAAAAGTGGATGTTACAAGGATTGCTCTATATATTATAGATCAGATTTGAAATTTTCAGAATTTCAATTTTATTTTTATGGATTAGCAAACCTTACAAATTTAGTGAAGAATGCTAAATCTTTGAGCAGGGAATTTTTGCATTCATGTGATCCATCATTATTTATTTGTAATGTCCCCTTTTGAGGGTTTCAAACAAAATTGCAGATCTGAAAATGAAATTGTAGCAGAATGTATAAAAACATTAGCAACTTATACTTGCACCAAAAATTGCCAAAACCACCATAAAACACCACCCATCAATTCGCCAATATTTTATATATGATTTATGGAATTTTAGAAGCCAAAATAACAAGAAACACTAAAGAATACACTGATAGAAAATTAAATATGCACTGGAAATCGTAGCCACAAAATAAATATAAGATATGGGTCTAGAAACCCTCTAAATTCATATAACTTCATATTCCTTCCTTTAAAAATAGTGCAAATCAGATTACAAAACCAGATTTCTTAAATTCTTCCTCAATGACCCCAAACCTTACCCAAGGTAGGTCGTTCCACCCTAAATAATTACAATAACAGCTAGAATCGATAAATAGATCTTCAAATCATCTCTTCTCTTCAATACCAAATGATGATGAAGGGTTTTCATCCTTCACCTAAGCCATGTGAAGGGTTTTCATCCTTCAATGAGGCCTCACAAGAGGGTTTTCATCCTCAAGTGGATGGCCCAGGAGCAACTAGCTCTCTTTTCTCAAGTATAATAAAATACGCCAAGACTCTCTCCAAATGGTGCCTCTAATTCCCTTTTATATCCTCCTTTTGGTGCCAATGTACAAATAGAAAAGGCTGACCTCTTAAGGATGTTATTTTCCTTCATTAGCTTCCTTTAATTAATTAAAACCCAACCGAGCTGTCAAAAGTAAGAGAACACTAAAGAAATATTAAAATATTAGATAAAATATATTATAAAGAAGCCCCAGGGTCTTCTCCTTCATTTTAGCTTCTTTTCCAAGGAGAAGGAATGGCAAGAAGACCAATTTATAGTTCTCAAATGGAAAAAAGGGACATTATAGTCCTCCTTTCCCAAAATTGTTTGTCCTCAAGCAATTGCCAATGCCTGGATCCCAAACAAGTTTCATTTGTTCATCCTTCTTTGTACGTACACAACTCTCATCCATATATTGGCTATCCCAAAATACCATCATACTACCCCGAAATCTGTTGAAGTCACACATTTTCCACTCAAAAATCAAAATCTGAAAATAACTTATCACAACTTGATTTCTTTCATGTTTTCAACGGAAATCCTCCTTCCTCATTTTTCCATGATAGAATGATCTCAAAAAATGAAAACATGTTGTTGTTCATGACTGGAAATGGCAACCCCAAATCTGATTTTTACAAACGCAATCCAATAGCCATAACATAACAACTACCAAACTGAAATTTCATAGGAATAACCAAATTTGTGAATACTAAAAATTGTCTTACATGGACTAGAAAATGAAGATCAACAAGCTCGTGATTGAAAGCAGCGAACACAAGATTCTTTCACTCCTTGCCCCAAAAATAAATACTTGGAATACCAAAATAAGTATTTTGGGCTACATGTTTACCGTTGTCCATACTTCCCATTATTTGTCCAACACATGACTGAAAATGTGCATCTTATCATCGAATGAAGTGACAACAAATGGACATTCATCAAGGATGATTAGAAGAGTTTTGAAAATATGAAAATTACCATCTCTAATGGCTGCCCTAAACATTCTTATTCCTCCTTCAATGCAAAGTGGGACATTTTCCCAAACTTCTCCAATGATTTGTTGGGTCTTTGGAACCCAAATCATGACCCTAAGCAACCAAAAAATATGCATTTGAGACACTCCTATATCATGCAAATGGGTTGTCCTATGATACTCTGAAATGCACACCATACTATTTTCCTTTCTTCCACAATAATCACACAAATGAGGAGGCAACAAACAAATGTGTCTCAAAATTAATGAACCAGAAAGATTACTTTGTTGTAGAAGATCTTTTGGTTGCCTCAAGTGGGGTGTTTGGAACACCCAACCTTGATTTCTAGGCTACCCATCAACTTCTGCACCCAACCTCCTTGAATTGTTCAATGTATACCTAAAAATCTGCATATCACTCCCAATTGAAGAGACCATAGCTGAAAGTGCTTCAATGGTGACCCATAATGCTTTGAAAATATGAAAATTATCTTTCGTTTTGGCTACTTCCTTGTGCCAATCAGAAAGTGTGATGAAAGGAGATCTAAAACTAATGTTTTTCATACTTATGTTACAAATCTTATCCATCTTGCTTGTCACCTTGTACTTCTCATCTCTTATTTCTCCTTCAAAGACATCACTGGAAAAATTATGCTTTGCATACTCAGCTGAAATTAATGCTCTCCAATCCACTATAATTTTTGCTAAAGGATAGAAACATGGCTCACATGAAATGATATCTTCCACCAAATAACAAATTTCAAGTGTTTCCAGAAGCATACCTTGCATAGAGACCTTCTTACCTCTATCTATGTGTCTTATCTTCATGCTTTGATAGTTGAGAGTTTGTTCTCCCAACGAATTCCACCCTTGAACTCCAAGCACCACACCCAAATCAACCTTCACATAGAAATCATCACATTCTTTACATCTTTGGCTACACCCTTTACTTTCTATCTTCCTTCTTCTTGGCATAGGCTGATTATTAGAATAAATGCCCAATAAGAACATAGAGTAGAGCCATGAAATATAGTCAACACACCTTCTAAAAATGCAAATTTTTTTGGCATGTTGGGGAGCAATGAATTTGAAACCCCCTTAAGCAATGAGCTACTCTTAACCTTCCTTAAACTTAGAATTTTTGAGTTAGAACCAACACTTAGAAAATATTTTTAAAATACTTTACCTGCACGAATTTTTTCTTTCTGGTTGTCACTCTTGAGGCTCCTTTGCAAAATAAATTGGTCTTGTAGATGGTGGAGGTGAAAACATTACAACCATATAAGAAAGAGCACATAGTCCTCCTTTCTTCCTCTTTGTTCATGATGTCCATCATTTTGCTTATGTCTCCAAGATTCTTTAGTAATTTTCCACATGTAATCATAAAAAACAAAGGAATATCAAGAACAACCCAAATTCTTTTACCTCCTTTGTTTGATGCTTGCTTGATAACACTCCTATGTCCTTGAGCTTTCATAGGGCTGAAATTTCCCTCGAATGACCTTCCTTTCACTGTTGTTATATATAGACCAACAACTCCATCTATTGTGATCCTTAGACCTTCATGGAGAAATTCTTTCTCTCCTTTCCCTTATAAATTTGGGTGAGTTGTCTTTGATGCATTCATCATCATGATCCCAAAATTCCTTTTTAGGCACATGTATAACATCTGACATGTGAATCAAATGAAAGAAGGAATTAATTATCTTTTCAAACATACCATAGCCTTTGGAAGGGGGAAAGCTCTTCACCAATTCTCCTCTAGGATCACCCGGATCCCATTCCTTCATGTGCATGCTATTAAGATCTTGCAAGCTTATCATTTCTTTTAGTATCCTCTTATCATTACTCAAGACATGTCCCAAAAATGCAAAGACGGAAACAATAATCTGGAAGTGTACATACAAAAACGTGGGCTATCTGTCCATGTACATTATCCCATGTGTATCTCCCTTTGATGTTATTTCCCCCTTGAAGCCACTTATCTTCAACAATTGGAGCTACATTTGCTATGCAATCATTCATACTTTCTACACACATCCATGTACCATCCTCATGGCTTGTGCTTGAGTCCCCAGCCTCATCCTTTTTATCCTTATGAAAATTTGAATTTTCTTCAACACATTGCCCCATAAAATCATTAGAAACCGAAGGAATGTCATTAAATATCAATGAACTATTACCT
The DNA here is from genome assembly GCA_019776745.2 of Taxus chinensis. NCBI lineage: Eukaryota > Viridiplantae > Streptophyta > Pinopsida > Cupressales > Taxaceae > Taxus > Taxus chinensis. Next base: position 432,382,420 of record CM034156.1, on the reverse strand, counting down.
TGGGACTCGTCCTTGAAATCTTGCATATCGAACCTTCCTATGATCTTTTCACTGAAATCATCCAAGAAGCAAACCGCATCTTCTCCTTGGGTCTCTACCACATAGTACCACCAATCCCTTGTTATCCCTTCCAAATGGCAAGGGACGAATTCCAGGGAATCCTCCACACATATAGGATTTGACTGCAAGTATGTCTCCAATTCTGATAACCATGATCTCACTAAAAGTTTGTTAGTGCCATAAAAAATAGAGATCTTACCCTTCCATGCCATCAATTCTTCAAACTTGAAACCCTAGGCATTTTGAAGATCCGTACTTTGATACCATTGTAATGTCCCCTTTTGAGGGTTTCAAACAAAATTGTAGATCTAAAAATGAAACTGCAACAAACTGTAGAGTAAAATCAACGACATATACTTGCACCAAAAATTGCCAAAACCACCACCATAAAACACCACCCATCAATTCGCCAATATTTTATATATGATTTATGAAATTTTAGAAACCAAAATAACAAGAAACACTAAAGAATATACTGCTGGAAAGTAGCCGGAAAATTAAATATGCACTAGAAATTGCAGCAACAAAATAAATATGAAATATGGGTCTAGAAACCCTCTAAATTCATATAACTTCATATTCCGGCCTTTTAAAATAGTGCAAATCAGATTACAAACCCAAATTTCTCAAATTCTTCCTCAATGACCCCAAACCCTACCCAAGTTAGGTCGCTCCACCCTAAATAATTACAATAATTGCTGGGAATGACAAATAGATCTTCAAATCAGCTCTTCTCTTCAATACCAAATGATGATGAAGGGTTTTCATCCTTCACCTAAGCCACATGAAGGGTTTTCATCCTTCAATGAGGCCTCTAATGAGGGTTTTCGTCCTCAAGTGGAAGACCCAAGAGCAACTAGCTCTCTTTGCCCAAGCATAATAAAATGCGCCAAGACTCGCTCTAAATGGTGCCTCTAATTCCCTTTTATATCCTCCTTTTGGCGCCAATGCACAAATAGAAATGGTCAACCTCTTAAGGATGTTATTTTTCTTCATGAGCTTCCTTTAATTAATTAAAACCTAGCCGACTTGTCAAAAGCAAGAGAACACTAAAGATATATTAAAATATTAAATAAAATATATAATAAAGAAGCCTAAGGGTCTTCTCCTTCATTTTAACTTCTTTGCCAACGAGAAGGAATGACAAGAAGACCAATTTCTAGCTCTCAAATGAAAAAGAAAAAAGAAAAAGAGGACACTACATTATTACATTACCCAGTAGGCACATCATGACGCCTTCCTAATGGTAAGTCTAATTTCATCTTCATTGCCAAATTGGGTGTCACACCTTTGAGATAAAAATGGTGTTTACATCAAGAGATCCTTGGGGAAAAGTCTAAAAATGCAGTGTGGTGTTGGTATGTTGTGTGTAAAGATCTCAATTATTTGGTTTGGAGAAATCATTGTAGTTACTTGTTTGAGTACCAAATACTGGTACAAGAGGAAGAATGAAAGCAATCTTTTGTTTCGTAATTTTGCTATTATGATCGGTGTTATGTAAAGATTGTTTTTTAAATATGGATCTCAGATTTATAGCAGACTTTTTAAGAGAATAGGGAGGCCGTGTTGGACATCAAATTTTTTTCTCAGACACCAATAAGGGCCATGGTCACAGCAGCCATTAATAACGCTCAATTTTCAATCTTGTTATGAAATGAAGAGGGTTGGAACTTGGATCTTTCCATAATAACTGAAAGTTGCTTTTCTCATCATGGTTGTAGCCATTCAAGGCAGATCTTAGCATTAATGATAGCTAAGAATGTATTTTGCAAACTGATTTTTCATAATTTTTCTTTGCATTCAGTGCTAGGATAAGCCTCACTTCGCCTGCACCTATCGGTCTCTGCACCGCCCATAAAAAAATTAATTAAAAAACACACAATACAACATCCAGACCACATTCCGGATTACAAAAGACAGATGATTTATAATTTTCCGTGCTGAATTACACATTTTTTGTTTACCCGCAAAAGAATCTTTGAATAGATAAAGAGAATTTCTTTGCAGAAATCATGTCCATGAATTGACATGTATTAGACTTTACAACCTTTCAACTTGGACGTTTCTTTCTTAATAAGAAGAAGATTAAATGAGATATTAATGGCCGCTGGGGTTGTAATTTTTTTTTAACTATTCATTGCCCTCTGCGCTTTTCACTCACGTAAACGAGCACAAAAGTATAAAAGCAGAGAGGAAACAAAGACCGAGTAGTCCGCCATTGATGTGTGCATAGTTTATGGCTGAATAGACTGAATAATCTGGCAAAAAAGGAGTACTTTATGTGGATATCCTTCAAACTGTTACACCAAAAACGATGGCCAAAATTTTAATCAATGAGGTTAGGATGTGAAAAAAATGATTACCCAAGAACAAGAAACACGGAATAAACCAGGCTTGACTCTCTTGCAAAACAAAAAATGTCTGTTTTTATCTCTGAATGAAGCTTACGGTGGACATTTCGTTATGGAAGCGAATGGGTAGATGCAGAGGAGATTCATTTGCAGTGTAAACTCTTTCTTCAATACTTTTTCTTTTAGCTATGTCAAGATATCGTTGTTCTTCCCACCGGGCCACCATTGAGAATGTTGAGTCTCGGGTTATGGCTGAATAGACTCTCCAATCCATGCCCTGCTCATTGTCCATTAAACACGATGCAAAGCAGTAGAGATTTCTAGAAGAAAATGGTTAAGAGGGGAACAGAAAGATCTAGAATATGAGAAATTAAAATAAGTGGGATTCATGCTTGTTTTTAATTGTTTTATTGAACAAGACTTGTTTGCAAAATGACTTACACTGGTTTAGGATGGTGCTCGATGAGGCACATACCATAAAGTCCTCCAACTGCAGATCATTTCAAGTTGTTTCTGCTCGTGTTTCTATATGTCTTCCGGGAAACTGTACAAAAAATCTTAACAGTCAGATGCAGTTAGCTCATGAATATGTTTTTTCTAAATTTAAAGATAGCTATGTTTTTTTTTTCAACATTTCTTTTTCAGAGTAAAGCAGCAGTTGCCATGTGTGACAGGAATTTAGAAGGTGGGAATAAGGGGTAAAACTTTTTAGCTAATCATAGACTAGATAAATACATTTTAAAGATTTTTGGGTAAAAAAATGAGTCTCTCCAAATTTTAAGACATTTGAAAATCAATACTGGATTCCTTATTGGTTGAAAACATGTTTAATAATAACTTGTTAAAGTCCAGGTGAAAAGTATAGTAAAAGACAGGGACTAATAATCACTAAGATTTATATGGGTGTGGGGTGAAATAATAAGGTTAGGTAAAGTTAATAAAAGAAATAAGTGAAATCAGTGAAATAATGCAATGTGTTTGATGGAAGACTAGAGGCTTGGTTAGTGCCGAGAGAGGATGATTTAGCATCAGAATAAAAAGGCTTTTGACGGCACCGGGTAGTCCTCTTGTCATTTTTTATTTCGTTATCATTCTTTGAATTTTCATTCGTAGATGAATCAGTGGAGTTACTATCCTTTGAATTTTCATTTGTTGATGAACCAGTGGAAACCATGGCTGAAAGAAATAACCAAACACAAAAACTGTTGAAAAACGGAAGGACATGAACATGTAGGGAAATGATGATTGCAATGTACCTGGTTTTCGGGTTTTGATTTTTATAATATTTTTCTTTATTTTCACATGTCCACTTTCTATTTTAATTCCAAAATAAATCAATCTAGAAAAGTTTCGAGCGTTTAGATCAAAGAAGTATTTTTACGCTCAAAGGCGTCTACACCACTAGAAGTTTATGGCCCTTTTGAAAAACTTTTCCCATTCCTATATTGGCGACATAACATATTTTATGTTCCCTATCACTGTCGTGGTCACTATTGTTCTCTTCATCTCAAAAATGATTTGGTCAAATAATTTCTATTTACTGGTCCCCGTCCATGCTTTGGTTTCCTGAGAGCATTTCTGTCAAATAATTTACAGGAATCCTCCTTTATTGGCTTTCAGTCAATTATTGTGAGTATAATTCACCCTCTGCGCACTTCTAGAAATGTTTGACCCCGGTGTGTTTTGCATCTAATCCTTGATGTCCAATACAAAATTCAATTTTTCAGTTGTGTATGTAACACAGTCTCCCTGTTGGCGGATGAAATTATAGAATTATTCTCCAAAGAAGACCTTCCATTGGTAGCGGTGACGAATGGGTTTGGAGGCATTTTTCAACATGTTTAGAAGTTTTTAAATTCATTTCAACATCAAAATACACCGACTTTAAACCTAGCAATTGCACATGTGTTGCAAGAATACCTGGAGGGATTTCATTGTCAAATCTATTACAGGTAAATAATACTTGATTTCATTGCTACATACCAATTTCTTATTAAAGCTATACCTGATTTATTTTGTGAGGCATTCGTTCTGCGGTGACTGGTATTCTCTTTCCACGTCTCAATTGATTGTTCATTGTAATGAACTTTGTGGGAGGTTTTCTCGGGTGATGTCTCCACTCCAAGTAAGAAATGCAAGTAGGAAATTATATTAAGTATTAGAGTGTGGACCACAATGATTACTTTTATAGTAGAACCATGAATTAATGGCATTCGTCCACGGTTGTATATTCATTCACAAACGATTGATTAGAGATGGACAAGTGTTTTAAATTGATGGATAAATGAAAGCCCTTATCGTCTCACATGATATCATGTTGTTGGCCTTGTTGTAGTTCACAAAAGAAGATGCAAAAGTTTCAAAAACGGCGTTTCACTTTGGACATGACCCATCCTAAACGTTGTCTCTATTGCACATTCTTTGTCAATGCCCCTGCAACACATTCTTCCACCGTCACCGCTTATTGGGATCATCTATCTTGAAATGCATTTTTTTATATTTTAACAATCTTTACATGCATGTAAAAATGTCTTCCCAAATTTGTCACCTCTCAATTTATTTTATTGAAGTAAACTTGATATTATCAAATTTAGTATATTAAATTCCATATTAAAAAGTGTTGGTTTCAACCCTCAAACATATTGGAATTTTGGCATTTTTTATTTTGGCCACTTTAAGTGTAATTTCACTCATGTGGATAATGTGACCAAGGTTGAGACGATAAAGTGGAGCACATATAATAGATGTTATTTGGGTGGGAACAATCTGAGCCATGGAATAGGAATAGGACATGCATGGTTTTAATTCCCACCTTTTTATTTCCCACTTTTTGTTCATGTCTTCACCTTATCTAGTAAAATAAATGTTGTGTACTCAAAAAGTAAAATAACAAAAACATGACATCAAAATTTGACACCATCAAAAAGTAAAATAACAAAATATAAAAGCTCAATCGACGGATATATTCCTATACCTAGCCCATAAAGCAAAGCACCAACATGGCATATAGTATCTGGAAAGGAACAATTTGAGCCGTGGAAAAGATGTGGGACATGCAGGTATTTAATTTCCACCTTTTTCTTTCCAACTTTCCATTCATTGCTTCATCTTATCTAAGATATTAAATGACATCTAATTGAAATATTAAGGCCATAAAAAATAAATTAAAAAATAGACAAGCATTTGTTTCCCATATTTTCTCAAAATATTTTGGGGGAAGGCCCTAGAAATGATGGGAAAGTTAACGGGCCATGATAGAGTGACCCCTCCATATTTGTACACATTATTCGTAAGCAAATTTTTGATTAAGTGATGTTATTCAATACTTATTTCATCATATCATATTCATCCTTGAAATATTCTAGGTCCTTGTTTTCTCCACGATACGTCAAATATTTTAAGCAAACCTCCTAGATATATGTCAAATTATCTTCCTAAATTTCACCACCTCTCGAAAATTAAAATAAAACATAAAAAAATAAAACTAAATCAATCCATGGTGAAGTTAGAATATTAAAGTGTCACAAAGTTCTACCAACATTGGAATTAACCACCATTTTGTAAACCATGGAGAGGTCATTCTCATATAAACAATTTCATCTTTTCGGTAGCTAAAGGAAACTGAAAAGTTATTTCGGCCCTTTTAATGGAAAATTGCAATCACCTAAATAATGCAAGTAATTTCCACATTTTTTATTTCAAACTTTTCATTCATGTCTTCCTTTTATCTAATAAATTAAACAACAATTGAGAACCTTCCACCGAAATAAATAAATTACAAAACCCATTTTCACAATATTTTCCCAAAATATTTCATAATTTCATTACCAATACGATTTGTTACCTTGGGCAATGGAATGTTATTTTTTTTGCCTAATGAGCAAACCCTTCCATAGGTGACTTAAAATGAGAGAGGTGTTGTGGCCACAATATTTTCCAAGAAACTCAATGCTTGATATCTAGTAGATAATGGTGCCATGAAACACGTTTTGAAAAACATATGGCTGCTTCCTGTAGGAATTTGTAAATAAGTGGAAATGTGCTAGAATGCATTGGAGGTCAAGTGCTTCCCCACCGAAGATATGACCAGATTTATGTTATAAAACATCAACGCCGTGTGAATGATTTACTTGTCCTCCCTCTAAAAATGTTTGTTGCACCTCTTGTTTTCAGCCCCTCTTCCTTTGTAAGATGTTTCGTTCTGTCAGACTTAATGTTTCAACTTATTTGATGCATCCCCTTTGGTGTTTCCACTCCAAGTAAGAAATGTGAGTAGGAAATTATGATAAGTAGCAAAGTGTGGACCACAATGATTACTTTGGTCATTGAAGCATGACTTAATGACATTCATCCATGGGTTGCATATTCATTCGCAAAAGGTTGTTAGAGTTGATACATGTTTTCAATTGATGGATTAATGAAATTTAATCCCTGATCACCTCACATGATGTCATGTTGTCAACCTTGTTGCAGCTATGACAGAAGTAGATGCAGAAGCATAAAAAATGGTGTTGCACTATGACTGGACAACCCCTCTAAAACATCTTCATCATTATCTTTGTCAATGCCCCCTGCAACACATTCTTCCACCATCACCACTTATTGAGATCATTCATCCTTGCTAACACATTTTTTATATTTTAATAACCCTTACATGCACGTAAAAATATATGTTCCCAAATTTGTCACCTCTCATTTTCTTTTATCAAAGTAAACCGATCTATCAAATTTAGTATATTAAATTCCATATTAAAAAGTGTTCATTTCAACCGTCAAACATATTGGACGTTTGACTATTTTTTTCCACTTTAAGTGTAATTTCACTCATGTGGATTATGTGACCAAGGTTGAGACGATACCGTGGAGCTCATACAATAGATGTTATTTGGGTGGGAATAATCTGAGCCGGTTAAATAGGTGTGTGACATGCATGGTTTTTTATTCTCCACCTTTTTATTTCCCACTTTTTGTTCATGTCTTCACCTTATCTAGCCAAATAAATGTTGTGCACTCAAAAAAAACATTTCCATATGAAAAAGTAAAATAAAAAATATTAAATCTCGCTCGATGGATAAAATCTTCCATTTATTCATATGTCCATTCCCTAAAGGGGCTCAATTATCAATGAGTGTTCCTATATCACTTGATTTCCCCCTTTTAGATCACATTTCACTCACATGAATAATGTACATAAGCTTGAGATGATTAATTGGATCACAAATAGTAGATATTGTTTGGGTAGGAAAATTCTACAGATGTTATTTGGGTGGTAACAATCTGAGCTGTGAAAAGGTGTGGGCCACGCAAGGTTTTAATTCACACCTTTTTATTTCATGGATTTCCATTCATGCCTTCTCCTTATCTCGTAATTAAAATGTTGTGCACTTAAATAACTTGATGTCATAAATAGTAAAGTAGTAAAATAGAAAAGATCAATCGATGAATTAATTTTTATTTTTTTTCATGTGTCCAATCCTTGAAGGGGCTCAATTATTGATAGGTGGTCCCATGTTACCTTCTTTTCCTAAAATTACTCGAGCTTAAAAATTCTCGCTAAATGTTTATTTTGAACCCTTTGAGGTCACATTTCATTCATGTGAATAATTTGCATGATCCTGAGATGATTAAGTGGAGCGCATATAACATATATTATTTAGGTGGGAACAATCTGATTCGTGGAATAAGTCTAGTTCATGCGAGTATTTAATTTTTTGCCTTTTAATTTCCAACATTTCTATCATGTCTTTGTCTTACCTATAAAATTAAATGTCATCCAATCAAAATCCTTGGTGCTATAAAATTAAAAAAACTATCAAGTTTCATTGACAGATAAAATCTACCTATCCTCAAACATATTTAATTTATAGCATTTTTTATTTTGGCCATTTTTAGCATAAATTTCACTCATGTGAATAATGCAAGCGAGATCGAGAAAATTTAGCACGAGCACATATAGAAAATGTTATTCAGTAGGAAACAATCTGATCCGAGGAATAGGTGTTAAAAATTTAAGGTTTCAATTCCCACCTTTTATTTCCTACTTTATATTCATGTCTTCGACTTACCTAGCAAATTAATTTCATGCACACAAAATACTTGTTGCAGTTAAAAACTAAAATAACAAAATAGAAATTCTTGATCGACAGATAAAATCTTCCTTTCGTTCTTATGTTCTTTTGGATAAAATAATCTAATGGTAAAAAATATGCTCATGATGCCTTGGATAAGTACCATGATGGATATTAGTTTCTGGTGTTGTGCATGGGTCCTATTTTGACAAGTGCCCTCCACTTTGGGGCATGACCACTTCATCTTTTTTGTTAAACCATCCACTGAACCAAACTGGCTAAGTTTAATGACATCATACTAGACTGAACTAGTTTGAGAAAATCTGTAGGATACCATCTTGGTATATTTGAGCTCTCGTCAGGGCACATCATAACATAAACCCTCATCATTGTACTTGTCTTGTAAATATCCCAAAACATAAAAATGTAAAAACATCTAGAAAATCCAAAAAATTAAAAAAAATAGCAAAAATTATAAAAAGCCAAAAATTTATTTTTTTATTCTTAAGCATACCCCAAATGGGTTTTTCTAAGGTGTAACAAATTATCATCGTCATTTTTGGGGATATATCATACCCAATCTAGCCTTCTAGTATATATATTTGTAGAGGAAAACCATGGCTATGGTCACTATTTTTTTTGGGATATATCATTCCTAATTCAGCCCCCTTGCCTATTCCATTACTAGGGTGACTCATCGTTGTAATCGTTACCATCATTAATTGTTTGGGTGCTAATAATTACAAAAAATATATTTATTTTAATTACTTGTGTGTTTAATGTTCCTTGTTTTTGTTTTGTATGTATTGTTAATTTTTTTTGAGTCAAAATTCCTTCGACATATTACAATAATGTCACTATGGGGCATTTTATCTCATGGTTCATATTTTCATATGCTATATTAAAATCAGGTTTCTGAAACAATTGGACTTATTTGAAAGATATATAGTGTTTACCTATCATGTCTCTAACATTCATTCCTTCATTCACATTCATATATCATCTAACATTGTACATAACTAAGTCTGCATCATCACAAGAATAAAGTTGGAAGTATACTAACATCATAGACATACTCATATCAT